>VMDO01008968.1:0-80146 GCA_007922755.1 Pedetes capensis
TGTGTGTGTGTGTGTGTGTGTGTGTGAAATTAGTATTCAGTACTGAATAAGTAGGGCCCATGTCTGACCAGATAATCCATTAATTTCTTCCTCATAGTCAGTTGTTCCCCAGTACGGCTCCCATGAGGAAATTTGTATCCTGTGTCTTAGATCCCAGAGAGCCCCTAGGGCTCTTCAGTCTGTATGTGTATCTGAATTCTTACCTTTCCACCACCTGTGAGCTCCCATTTGTTTTTTTTGTTTTTTGTTTTTTTTAAGTACTAAAGGTTGAACCCTGCCTGCAGCTGTACCACTGTGGTGTCTGATCCCATCAGATTTCAGAAGTTAAGCAGGGTCAGGCCTGGTTAATACTTGGATGGGAGACTGCTTGGGAACACCAGGTGCTGTAGGCTTGGGAGAAGGACCTGGCAATCCACTCCCAAAAGACAATCAGCCATTGAAAATCCTATGAATAGCAGAGAAGCATGACAATAGTGTTTCATCTGTTCATAGGGTTGCTATGAGCCAGACACCAACTCGACAGCACCTAACAACAACAACAACAACAACAACAACAACAAGGGTTGAACCAAGGCCCTCTCACATGCTAGGCAAGCACTTTGCCACTGAGATATGTGGCTAGCTCTCCTGTCTTTCTCTTTCCTTTTTCTTCTACTTGTATCTTCCTCAAATTAGGACCATCTTTTTTCCAGTGTCCTTTTTTCTTACAGAGGGTTCATTGATCCTTGCCTGGAGGCACTTTATATCTCTTCAAGTAACCTTTTCTTTGAGAGTCTAATGCAGTGGCCACCCAGGAGGCATTGTTTTCTGTATCCTCCTTTTGCATTTGCTCTTTCCTATTAAACACTTTCCCGCCTGCAGCTGTAGCCCTGTGACATCCAATCCTGTCAGATCTCAGAAGCTAAGTAGGGTCGGGCCTGGGAACACCAGAAGCTGTAGGCTTGGGAGAGGGACCTGACAACCCCCTCCCAAAAATCAATCTGCCATAGAAAACCCTATGAACAGCAGAGAAGCACTGACAATAGTGTTTCCCCTCTTGTACAGAGAGTCACCATGAGTTGGATACCGACTCAACGGCACCTAACAACAACAATTAAACACTTTAACTGTTATATCCATCAATTGGGATGGGTTAGTCCTGAAAACTCCCCCTGTCCTTTGCAGCTTTCTCTTTAATGTCTGGGGCTCTCTACTCTATAAATGTCATGTCTACGATCCTTATGTTTTATGGGGCCTCAAGGTCAGCATTGGTATATCTCCTACATGCCTGATACATTCTGTAGGAATTGGGATGGGTCCTCATTGTTGTAATTCTTGAAATTTTTTTTTTTTTTTTGCAGTACTTCGGGGGTTGAACCCAAGGCCTTGCACCTGCCGGGCAAGTGCTCTACCACCAAGGTGCACCCTCAGCTCCATTATGATGATGATGATGGTGATGATGATGATAACAATGACAACAACGACAGGGTCTTGCTAAATCGCACATGCTGCCTCCCGCCTTGAGCTTATGCTTCTCTTGCCTCAGTCTCCCAAATTGCTAGGATTACAGGCATGCATTACTAACTCCTAAATTTTGCTAAGACTCTTTTATCTGTGTATCCTCTTCCTTAAGCCTCATAGAATGTGTCTCTGATGGGGCCCAAAGGAGGGGTCCCCCCATCCTTTGGATCTGGATCTGGTTCTGGCATTGGAACAACTGTATTAGCAGCAGGAGTTTCATTCTGGTGGCTGGATGGAGCTGATGTATCTCCTTTTTAGCCTTATCAATCACCATTCTCCTTTCAGCTCCTATTAAGAGTACATTCATCAGAGTCTTGTATGTCTGCCCAAGAAGGGTGATAGGTTGCAAAGATGGAAGTAAATAAGTCATTTGGAGGGTGTCCTCTCTGTAGGGAAGATTATTCTTCTTCCAGTTAAACAACTCTGTTATTGAAAAAAGGATTATGCATTCAAAGAAAACCAGCTGGTTGTCTGTTTACATTTAGACCTCCAACAGGGTGGTGTTGAAGGGGAAATTCCTCCCACTGAGGATGTGGTTCTCTGGCCAAAGTGTGTGTGCAGATGGGCTTTGGAAAGTGATACCATTTCAGAGTCCCTCTTACCTTTTCCTTGCTCATAAGAGGGTGGTCCTGACTCTGCAGGATATTCCATGCTTCTTGGTGGAGGCAGCAAGAAACCTAGAGGGGGAGGAGCTGTAGGAAACACAGATAGAGTCCCTGAGCAGACTGAAGAAAGAGGAGGTGGTACCAATGGAGAAGCAGGAAGTCCTTCAGGAAGAAAGTTTAATATTTGAATTATCATCTTTTCTTCTCTTTTTTATCCTTCTGACAAACCAACCCTCCGTGTTTTCTTTTGCCCTTTTCAGCATTAGCTTGAATCTTGTTTTTCTCCCAGCCTCATCCTGGTGCAAGATAAGAAATGCCTGTACATAGGGTATCCTATCATCTTTTCCCACTTGTTCACAAAATAATTCTTGTTGGAACTTAGCAGTTAAGTGAACCATTCAAAGGCTATTTTTCTCCTGACTCTAGACTGTACGGAGGCCACACATTTTACAATGGAATATCATCTTTTCCTTTGTCCTAGGTGTGTAACTATAGACCATTTACTCAAACTCCTTGGGGATTAATGGTGCCTTTTCCATTCTGAAAACAAAAAGTGAATTCACAAACGCAAACATAAAAATACGTAATAGATGGCATTCAAAATGGTTATTTTTTATTCATAAGGATAACTCCAGTGGAAGGAGAGTTCCTGAATATACAAACCAGAGCAATTCACCCTACCCAAATGTCAATTTCAGAAACCTGCAGATCATCATTTTCCTTGCTCCAATAGTCAGGCATAAAGGTAGTCCATGAGGATTGGGAAACTGAGGAGAAGCTCTAGCCCCAGCTGCTATACCAGATATGGTATCTTGACTAGACTGGATCAGTACAGTCTGTAGCCCTTCATATATAACTTTAATTTGGAGAATACATTCTTTCGGTACCTATCAAGGAGTTCACATGTACTTCTTGTTATTGTCAGGTGCTGTTGAGTCATGTCCGACTCATAACAACTCTATGTACAAAAGAACAAAACACTACCTGACATGGTGCCATGCACATGGTCTTTTTTATGTTTAAGTCCATTGTTGCAGCCACTGTGTCAACCCACCTAGTTGAGGGTCTTCCTTTTTTTCACTGACACATCAATCTCCCAAATATGATGTCCTTCTCCAGGGATTGGTCCCTCCTGACTACAAGGCCAAAATATGTAAGATGCAGTCTAACCATCCTTACTTCCAAGGAGCACTCTGGTTGCACTTCTAGGACAGATCTACTAGCTCTTTTGGCAGTCCATGATATATTCAATATTCATCTACAGTACCATAACTTAAAAGCATCAGTTCTTTTCCTGTCTTCCTTGTTCACTGTCTGGCTTTCACAAGCATGTGACGCAACGGAAAATATGGCATGACTCAGGCTCATCTTTGTCGTCAATGTGACATCTTTACTTTTCAACACTTTAAAGAGGTCTTTTGCCACAGCTTTTCCCCATGCAGTGTGTCTTTTGATTTCTTGACTGTTGCTTCTGTCAATGTTGATTATAAGACCAAGTAAAACATGTCAGCTCTCCTGCCCTCTGACAGACTATAGTCCAAAGGGACCATGATTGTCTGGATATTCAACAAAACATCATAATCCATTTTACTAATGATACCATGCTTGCCCATAATACCTTTTGCTAATGACCTAAACTCTTTTGCTTCTTTGTATTTTTATCACATCTGCTTGGCAAAACTATAAATTTACACGATCAACTCAAGGCTTTCTCTGGACCTGTAGAAAAGCTGAAGGTTGTGTGAGAAAGATACATGTAAGGGCAGATTGCTTTTATTATGAATTCATGAGTGCCAACCTCAGTAATTGACTTTTAGTTTCACTGAATTACCTGCTTTTTGTACATAGGGTCGCCATGAGTCGGACTTAACCTAACAACAACAAACCTGCTCTTGGTAGGGATAGGGTGGTGAGCATTGAGGTTTGAGAAGAGAAGGGGTTTGAATTAACCATGGAGAATGAGAGAGTGAAGTGACCAGAGGAAGTTAGTATAATTGCTAGGTAGTATTGATGGCCATTTTTGGAGATTAGCTTCCACAACAGTTGAGAAAAGGAGTATTTTATGTCTCCTTGCATATTCTGTTGTGAGTTACCTAGGGTTAATAATTGCTTTGCTTTCTATTTGTCAGGTTTGAACTATACACGTCATGGCTGTATCCCAAAACTCTTCAATAGAACTTTAAAATTTCTCTCAATCTTTGAGTATTTGTTTGAGATATTCTTCCTAGTTCCCACCCCCACCTCCTCCAATTTAATTAAAATTAAGTGCTTTTTATTGTAGTATGGTTTTTAATGTAAGACTTTCCTACTACAAATGTCTTTTGGTTTATTTTTGTCCTTGAGTGACCTGTTTGCTAAGTAGCAGAGATTGCTGGTGCTTCTCCAAGACCCACTTTCCCCTTCTTTCATAATAATAGAACTCTCTATTTTTAGTTTAACACATGGATAGAATAAAAACATTCCAAACTGTGTTGCAGCTAAGAGGGGCCATGTGATTAAGTTCTGACCGATGAAATACAGGCATGTCTGGCTCACACTAACTCTTGTGTCTAACATGGTGGTTAACACATAGATAAAGAACAAGTATTGCTGACTTATTAAATCAGTATGTTTCCTCAGCCTTAGTGACTCTCCTCTCCTGACAGAGTTTCCTCTGCTTATTGAAATCTTACGCTTCAAGGCTACTCTCAAATACCATATCCTCTAAGAAGTTTTCCTCATCCCCTTCCCTTCCCTATCAGAATAATTTCTTATATATATGTTTATACCTCTGCTTATTTCATTATGTATATATGTTTATGCTTGCAGCTGTACCACAGTGGCATCCAATCCCATCAGATCTTGGAAGCTAAGCAGGGTCAGGCCTGGTTAGTGCTTGGATGGGACACTGCCTGGGCATACTAGGTGCTGTAGACTTTGGAGGAGGACCTGGCAATCCACTCCCAAAAAACAATTGGCTATTAAAAAGCCCTATGAATAGTAGAGAAGTACTGACAGTTAGTGTTTCGTCTATTGTATGTAGGGTCATTATGAGTCAGACACCAACTCAAGGGCACCTAACAACAACAATATGTTTATACCTTGGATTAAGGAGTTAAATCTGGTAACCATTCTCTTGATGGTAGTAAGATCTCTGTGGTTACTATAAGGGAAGGGTTGCTTTGATATGGATAGTATTTGATATGAAAGTATTATGTCACTTTTAGCACTGCTTACCAAAAGACAGAAAATCCCTTGGCTTGCAGGGAGAAAAATACATTAGTACGATCTTGTTTAGTATCAGTCACCATCAGTATGCGTGTTTAGCTTGAGAGTCTTCTTTATTTTTTATTTTTCATTCTCTTGCCCTGTGTCTGGTACCATGACATAAGAAAATTGAGTGATTTTGACAAAACTGAATGGCTACAAGAAAGTAGAGGTTAAAACAGACAGTTTGAGAGGACATATGCATGCTCAAACTCTTCTGTTCCATAATAGACTAAATGTTAATAATACAGTTATCTAGGCATGGAACACAAGGGAGGGAAATAGATGAGAAGTATCAGTGATCAGAGAATTGTGCCATGATGGTTGGGTTGTCATTCCACAAAAATACATCTACTTGCATGATTATGCTGGAAAGAGTAAAATTTCCCATGTGCTGGATTCTATTCATGCATTTTGATATCTCTTTCTCCCCTTCCCTCCCCTCCCCTTCTCTTTCCTTTTTTTCTGGGGATTCACCTCAGTGCCTTGTGCAGGCTTCTGAAGACAAGCTACGTACCACTGAGGTACACCCCCAGCCCCAGCATCTCCTTTTCCTGATGGGCTTGATTTTCTGTCACTTGCATTTTAGTAATTCCTTCCTAGGAGTACTTTCCTCGGTGTTCACCTTGATTGGATTTGGGCGTTCACCATGTGTTCTTGAGTATGACATTAAAAACCTTTTTCAACAGCCAGGTAATCTTTGTGTGTGTTGAGACATACTAATTATAATCCCAGAGGATGTGCTTTATTTGGTTTTTGGCCTCTCTCTCTCTCTTTTTCTCTCCCCCCTCCCTTCCCTTCCCTCCCTCCCTCTTTGTCTCTCTCTCTCCCTCTCTTTGTTCTCTTTTTCTTTTTGGTGGTGGGGGGGAACCCCTCTGTAGCCTAACGTGTGGCTGATGTTATAGTAGCTATTTGTAGTTGATACAGGAATTTGTGAGTTTGCTAACGCTCTTGGGAATTCAGGTCCCGTTTAATTATTAAGCCATTGTTTGTGAGGTAAACATCTGTGACCTGTAATTTTCTGTAGATGAAAAACTAAAACTGCTTTCAATATAGTTACCAGATACCTTTAAGGAACATCAGACTTGAGTAATTTATGGTAGATTATTTGGAGTTTAAAAATTATTAACATTTTACTTTTTCCTAAATGGTGTGCATGCCTGCAGCTGTAGCACTGTGACATCTGATCCCATCAGATATGGGAAGCTAAGCAGGATTGGATCTGGTTAATACTTGGATGGGAGACCGCCTAGGAATACCAGGTGCTGTAAGCTTGGGAGAAGGACCTGGCAACCTACTCCCAAAACAACTAGCCATTGAAAACCCTATGAATAGCAGAGAAGTATGACAATGCTGTTTCATCTGTTGTATATAGGGTCGATGTGAGTCAGACACGAACTTGACAGCATCTAACAAAAACCACCACCACCAGTATGCTAGAAATCTTTGGGATCAAACTGGCCTTTGACAGCAGATTGGCTGTGATTTTGGCTCTTCTGCAGATGTTCCTTTTCTCTAATGACACCAGTCTCTCCTGAATCTGAAACTGGCTCAAGTTTATGTCAAGCTTGACCATCCTATTTATTTTGAGTCCTTCCTCGATCCTTTCCATTAGTTTTAGTGGAAAGAACATGGATTTTGAAAGACTGGAGTTAAAATTCTGTTTTAGCACTTAGAATTTGAGCAATTGATTTCTCAAAGTTCTGTCCTGAGTTGTCTTCTCATTGAACACATTTGCATAGCTATCTACCCATTCTTAATTCATAAATCCAATGAAATTGACAATATCCATGTCTATCTTCAGTTCCTTCTTCATAGTTTAGATCCATATGTTTAACTATATTCTCAACTTATAGTAATGAATATCCTACAAGTCCCTCAAATCTAATGTGTATAGAATGGAACTCATCATATCTCTCTTTTAAGGAGCAGTTCTTCTACATCCTTAGTCTTAATATTCACTTTAGTTTATTTAGTGGGTCTATCGAGAGTCCTGGGCATAATTCTCACATCTGCCTTCTTTTTCATGCCAACCATTTAGTTGTTCACCAAATCTTATTAATTCTAACCCCTAAGCAACTCTGAATTCTTTTCACACTTTCTATCCCAGTATCTATTAATCTGGTCTGGACTAGGAATATAATCAGAATGTAAGAATGCCTTCTTTATAACATCTTCATCTTCCTCAGACTATAAAAACACTTTGTAAATTTATCATGTGATTGTGCATTTTTTTTCTTATTTTTTGATTAACCTCTTGAGTTAATTTATGGCCTTTATTCATTTTTCTTTTAGGATCTTAGTTGCTCCCCTCATTCCCTTGTAAAGTACTCAGTTTTAGTATAACTTTAATTTTACGAATTTTTTGAAATACATAATACACTATTTTCATTTGTATTTTCTTTCATTGCCTATATCTTTTCATATATTACCTCACTTTTTAATTGTTCACATTTTAATTTTTTTAGTATTTAACTCTTAAATACAGTGTTTCTTAAACTTTTTTAGTTCATATATTTCACTGAGAAACTGATAAAAAATGTGGACTGTCAGAAAAGTGCACACATTGTAGTTTACATTTTTAGGAGAGTCACAGATTACAACTAAAAATCTATCCATAGGCTCATTAGAATGTTTGGGTTGAAGAATCACCAAACCATCTAGGAATTATGTTTGTTCATAACATAATATTCTGTTGCCATTAAGACAATTCTTTACATACAAAACAGTACATTTAGAAATATATACATGGGAAAGACATAAGATATACAGTGTCTAACTTAACTTTAAAATATTTGGCACAGAGCCTAGCATACTTAACCCTTCCTTTAAATCTGAAACTGAGACTGAACAAGGCATTCATGTAAGTTTCAGAGTCACTGCCAGTCATAGAAAAGAAATTGTTATGCATTTATATTCATCAGTTACTGGTCTATAGTTTTGTTACATGTTGTTATGCCACATATTAAAATTATCAGTTTACTAATATTCTCCACTAGGTATGAGAATGAAGTGAGCGTGATTATCTCTGTATAGTATTCTCATGTTGATGTTTTGGTACTTGGCAGCAGTAGACACTGGGGAAATGTTAACCGCATAAAAAATAATGAAAGTGGTTAACTTTGAGATAACATGGCTACCACATGCTTCTGAAAGGATTCCATTGGAGACATTACCCTCTTCCACCAAATAAATGGCACACACACAAAAAAGAACTCTGCTTCTGGAATAGTACCAAACAATAGAAAATGGGAGGAACTTCCGATCAAAACCACCATATATTTAGGAACGAAGTTAATGGAAGGATAAAACTTCTACATTGAAAATTATAGAATATTGGTTGCTGAGAGAAATTAAAGATCTAAATAAATGGAGAAATTTGGTATGTCTTTGGATTGGAAGGCTCAAAATTGTTAAGATGTTTAGTTTTCTCTAAATTGATTTATATATGGACTAAGTGTAATGTCAAAATTCCAGCAGGCATTTTAAAAAATGCAAATTTATAATCTGATTTTAAAATTTATATGGAAATATAAATAAACTAGATTATTAGTGTTAGATGCCATTGAGTCAAGTCTGACTCATAGTGACCCTGTGTTCAGCAGAGCAAAACACTCCCTGACTCTGCGCCAGGGACATGATCCTTTTTATGTTTAAGGTCATTGTTGCAGGTCTTCCTTTTTTCATTGACCTGCCACTCTCCCAAACATGATGTCCTTTTCCAGGGATTAGTCCCTCCTGACAGCATGTCCAAAATACATAAGACATAGTCTAGCCATCCTCGTTTCCAAGGAGCACTCAGGTTGCACTTCTTCTAGGATGGATCTGTTAGGTCTTTTGGCAGTCCCTGGTATATTCAGTGTTCATCACTAACACCATAATTCAAAGGCATCAATTCTTCTCCTGTCTTCCTTATTCAGTGTCCAGCTTTCACAATCATATGACATGACTGAAAATACCATGGCATGAATCAGGCTCATCTTTGTCTTCAATGTGACATCTTTACTTTTCAATACTTAAAAGAGGTCTCTTGCAACAGCTTTTCCCAAGGTAGTGCGTTTGATTTCTTGAGTGGTGCTTCTGTGGTTGTTGATTATAGAATCAAGTAAAGCAAAATCTTGAACAACCTCAATCTTCTCTCCTTTATCATGAAATTGCATACTGACACAGTTGTAAGGATTTTTGTTTTGTTGATATTGAGGTGCAATCCATATTGTACTGTGTTCTTTGATCTTCATCAGTAAATGCTTCAAATCTTTGCTTTTAGCAAGCAGAATTGTGTTATCTGCATAACATATCTTCCTCCAATCATGATGCCACATTCTTTTTCATAAAGTCCAGCTTCTTGGATTATTTGTTCAGTGTAGAGATTGAAGAGGTGAGGTGAAAGGATACAACCAATTTGCTTTTCTTGACTTTAAACCAGATGGTGTTTCCTTGTTTTGTTCAAATGACTACCTTGTGGTCCACGTACAGAGTCCTCATGAATATAATTATATGCTCGGGTATTCCCATTTTTCACAATGTTACCCATAATTTGTTATGATCCACACAGTCAAATGCCTTTGTGTAGTCAATAAAACATCTTTCTGATATTCTCTGACTTCAGCTAATATCCATCTGACATCAATGATGGTTCCATGCCCTCTTCTGTATCCAGCTTGATTTTCTGGTAGCTCCCCGTCTATGTACTGCTGCAGTCACTTTTGAATGATTTTTAGCCAAATTTTACTTGTGTGTGATATTAATGATACTATTTGATAATTTCCACATTCTATTTGATCCCCTTTCTTGGGAATAGGCACAGATATGGATCTCTTCCTGTCAGTTAGCCAGGTAGCTATTTGTCAAAACTGTTGGCATAAACAAGTTAGCACCTCCACTGCTGTATGTTTGCTGAAACATCTCAATTGGTATTCCATCAATTCCTGGAGCCTTGTGTTACCCAAATTCCTTCAAGACAGCTTCCACTTCATCCTTCAGTATCATTTTGCCAATTGCCTTTTGAGTGCCTTCCAACCTGGGGGCTCATTTTATGGCACTATTATCTGACAGTGTTTCTCAGCTATTCATAGGGTTTTCAATGGCTAATTGTTTCAGGAGTGGGTTAGCCATGTCCTTCTTCCTATTCTGTCTTATTCTGGAGGCTCAGCTGAAACCTGTCCACCATGGGAGGCCCTGCTGGTATCTGTAATACTAGTGGCATAGTTTTCAGCATCACAGCAACATGCAAGCACAGTATAGCAAACTAAAAGACATGTAGGGAATAAAACTAGATTAGCTAAAGCTATTTAATAGAAGGTGAACAGAGTTGGAGAAATTACACTGATGCTACAGTATAATGCCATAGTAATCAACACAGTGTGGTATCGGAGAAAGTAGACATATAGATCAATGGAACTAATGAGATAATCCATGAGTAGATTTGAACAATTATGGTCAATTGATTTTTGACAAAGTTACCAAGATGAATCAATAAAGAAAGGAAAGGCTTTGAACAAATGGGGCTGGAACAGCTGGATAGCCATATGGAAAAAATGAGTCTTAACCCCTACTTCACACTATACAAAAAAATTAACTTGAAATGGGCAAATCATGGATTTATAAACTAAAATCATAAACTTCTGGATGATTATATAGGACAAACCCACAAACATAGGGAGACATTCCTTAGATAAGGCACAGAAAGCTTAAGCCGTACAAAAAAAATTTAATCAAGAAAATTTCTGTTTGGAAGATATCATCAAGAAAAGGAAAAAGGGACTCGGAATGTGCCTCAGTGGTAGAGCCCTTGTTTTAGCATTTGTGAGGTCCTGGGTTGGATCTCCAGCACCAAACAAAACAAACAAAACACACACACACACACACACACACACACACACACACACACACAAAATGAAACAAAACAAAACAAAAAGACAAGTCACAGACTGGGTGAAAATATTTGCAATATGTATATTATTTTAAGTATTTGTATCCAGAATATATGACAAACATGCAACTAAATATTAAGCTAACCAAATACATAATGGGCAAAAGATTTGAATAGATACTTCACAAAAGATACGTAAATGATCACAGGTATATGAAAAAGTGCTTAGTAGCTTAGTCATCAAGGAAATGCAAATTAAAACCACAATATGATACCACTAGCTATCCATTAAAATGATTGAAATGAAAGAAGACTAATAATATGAGTTGAACATAGGTAACAACCAGAACTTTCCTGTACTGCTGGTGGTAATATAAAGGGTTACAAACGGTTCGAAAAACTGTTTGGCAGCACCTTAAAAAGTTGTCTATAAACTTACTTACAAACCCAACCATTTTATTCCTCAATATTTTCTCAATATAAATAAAAATGCATATGCATAGAAAGATTTATACACTATTATTCACGGTAGCTTTATCCATAATAGTTGAAATTGTAAGCACTCAAAGGGAAAGAAAGGGAGTAGTGGTGGTAGTGGAGGTAGCTTTGTGAATTTTGAGTGAGGATACAATCTGGGCACACCATTTGGAGAACATAATTTGACCTTATCTGTACTAGGGAGCAAATTATTTAATATTCTTGTAGTGACATATCATATATGCCATCTAGTATGACATTTGTCAAAGCAAAGTATATGGGGCTTTTTTGTTTTCTAAAGTGGAAGACTTAAGTTGTCATCAATGGTAAATAAAAATGACTGAACATTTAGTATTGTTTTTTCTTTTGGAAGCTTTTGGGTGATGAAGGCTTCAAATGAATGG
This sequence comes from Pedetes capensis, assembly GCA_007922755.1. Classification (NCBI taxonomy): domain Eukaryota; kingdom Metazoa; phylum Chordata; class Mammalia; order Rodentia; family Pedetidae; genus Pedetes; species Pedetes capensis. The sequence goes on from VMDO01008968.1 coordinate 12,105, forward strand.
TGTTGCTGTGGTTGTTCAGAGTACACACACACCCTTCCTTTCCTTCCTCCTTCCTTTCCTCCTCCCCTTCCTTCCTTCCTTCCCTCTTTCCTTCCCCTTCCCTACCCCCACCTCTCTTCTCTTCTCTTTTCCTCTCCTCTCCTCTCCCCTCCCCTGCCCTCCCCTCCCTTCTCTCTCTCTCTCTGTCTCTCTCTCTCTCTCTGTGTCTCTCTTTCTCGTTCTTTACAGGATCTTTCTATATAGCCTAGTCGATCTGGAATTCATGACTCTCCTGCCTCAGTTTCCTGAGTTCTGGGATTATAGGGATGCACCATTATACTTGGTTCTTTACCAGAATTTTGAGTGACTTCTTGTACTCACTTCTCATCTACTAGTTTTTAGTGCCTTTTTATAGATGCTTGGAAAAATCCCAATAGATTGCTTCATGTCTTTTGCAATGATACTAGTGGAAAAATAAGGCCTATGGAGCCAGAAAGTCCTGGTTTCAAGTTCCAACTCTTTAACACATTGCAATTTGGGCAAATTATATCCCTCCCTTGAGCCTGTTTTCTCTCCTAGAAAAGAGAATAATATTCCCTAGAGTTGTAATAAGAACTAAATAAAATAGCATTAAGGTATTACGATAAGCCTGGCACATAGTAGGTGCTTAGTAAATGTTACTTCCACTCCTCTTGATAGGAATGGTAGTGCGTTGTATTTGGAGTTCTTGTGCTGGAAGCCTTAGGTTTAGCATTCTCGTCTTCTCCACTTTTTCTTAGATACTTTCTGGGCCTTATTTTTCAAGTCTTGTTTTCAAATTTATCTATTCATTTTGATCTAAAACATATGAGATGTAAGTAGTATGATTTCTGGTTAGTTCACAAAATGTTAACTCTGATCTTTATCAGAGTGAATGCTTGTTCTGAAAGCAATGCTCCTGTGTAGATTGTATTATTGGTGTCACACACTTTAATCCCTTTAGTTAAGGGGTCAGTTAGAAGTAAATATTTGTGACCCTAGGCTATTAGGGAGCTGCAAAGCAACTATGTAAGTTTCCCAAGGTTTCCCAGAGCCTGATTCACTTTAATCACACCTTTCCCTGTGGCTATGTTGTACTGAGATTAGATTAATCCTTTGTGGCCATTGGTGCCCCACAGCTGGTAGCTTTTACATTCTAGGCCTGGACTTCATGCTCTGCTTGACCAGTCTCTTGACATGCATACATGATGTCAGTTTTAAGGCTGATTGTCCCAGCCCCTAACCTTTGATCCTGAGTCAAGGCAGAGTAGGGCTAATAAGGGTATATTCCTCCAGAATATTTTGGAATGCTTCTTTACACAGTGGCCCTGATTTGCTTTCTAGTTTTGCACAGCTGAGAAAAATCTACCAGTCTTGTTTGTAGAAAATGTGACCGAAGGTGCAACCTGAAAGCAATTGAAAACTATAATAGCATTAAATATGTTCTCCTATCTTTGAAAGAGTAACTACCAGTTATAGCTCAAACAATACCATTTTTGTAGTTTAGTTTTCTTTATTTCTTTTGTTTATCATAAGTTTTACATTAACATAGTTAAAAGTCATTTCCTGTTCCTCAGAGAAAATTAATCTCTGATTCATTTGGTATTCATCTCTTTATTTCTAATTAACATTTTTCTTGATTTTTGATAATTCGCCATTATCCACTGACTTCCCACTAAGAAAGCTGAGGATTTCCATCTCTTTGACCAGCATATATACCACTGCTTTGTGCAAACACAGCTCTCTCCTCATGGTCCCCAAGGAGAGTTACATCATAGTGAGTAAATACATTATAATTATATAAATACTATTCACAGCTGAGCTATGTAGAATTTGATAATTCCTTTCGTGCCTAGTATTGTTTTCCCTTGAATCGATAATTCTATTTTTTGATCACTTGTTTAGTTTTCTCTGTTGTTGACACTGGTTCATTAATCCTGCCCCCCCATTGCGTAAATATGCTATTAATATACTCAGAAAAATTGGGGAATTTATCAGCTTCATATCTAAAATAAATTTTTCCATTTTTCAGAGTCTTCTAATCTGCGCCATTCTTGGTTGATTGTTCTCTAGATCTGCTTTTAGTTGTCTTGGGACAGTATCATCTTGTGGGTTCCCTTTGTCCCTCCTGTACTTTGGATACCCTGTTCCAGGTTATCTTTTTTTTTCTTGGTTCCCCCCCTTCCATTTATTTATTTATTTGTTTGTTTATTTATTTACTTATTCTGTTAAAATTCTTTTTTGCTAATCTAGATTGAATTGGTCAAATCCAGGGCCTCTCATATGCTAGGCAAGTGCTCCCTCACTGAGCAAGTCCCCAGCCCTGCTTTTCTTGATTTATGACTTCAAGTAGAAGAGTACATCTTCCCCTGATATTCTGAGAAAAGTTGCGTAGGAGATAAAACCTTGAGCACAAAAGAGTTTATTAATAATAGAAATGTTAGCACACTTGTGAGAGAATGAGAGTGAAACAGCAAACAACATTTTGGTATTATTTTGAAAACAGATTTGGTCTTGGTCACTTTCTGGGAGGACACAGGGAATCTACAAGGGTTCCCGGACCACATTTTGAGAACCAATGCTATAGCTGTTGTCCTTTGAGCTGGTTGGATTCTCCAGAGAAGACCCTATTTCTGGATTGCTGATTGTCAACATTCCTAGCCATCAGTCTCCTATCAGTAGTCTGGAGCCTGTATGGGAAAGAAAGCTCTAAACTTTCTCTGTAGTCCTGATCTCTCTCAGGCCAGAAACATTGTGTTTTATGGTTCAGTATCCTGCACAAGGCGTAGGAGAGGATCAGAGTCCAAATGCTGTTTTAAGCTTTGCCCACACTTTGAGTTACATAAGCGCTTATATACTTCTAATTCTACAGTCTTTTATGAGCTCTGTCATGGAAGTTGGGTTGTTTTTACAGTTTTTTCCATTGCTGGGCAAAATTTGTCTTTTTTTGTATCTGCTATAATTTAATGAATAAATTCCATTCACTTTCTAGCATTTTTCTCCTCTCCTTTCTCATATCCTTTTGGATTTATGCCTTTGAAACAGACACAAATCCCTTTAAGGTCTTTGTTTGGGGACATTATGGAGCTAAATGTGTGTATTTGAGGTTCATCTTTAATTAGAAATCCCAACAGTGCTATTTAAATGGATGTTTCTCTAGTATTTATTTACATTTTGTGATAGTACACAATTTTCATGGGCTGACTGCATGTCTTTAGAGAGTTTACTCCATGGGTCAGATAATCGTCTCACATTGGGAAGGATTCTGGTGATATAATTCAGCATATTGCAGAGGGTGCTGAAGCAGTAATCACTAATTCAGCAAATCAAGAAAAACCAAATTCTGAGGTTTCAGAATTCAAGATTGCCTCTTGAAGACAATCTCATTGGCAGAGTACAGACTGCTTCTATTGTTCTTATGAAGTAACTGTTAAGAACCATGTGCAAAGGTGGGTGCAGTGGCTCACGCCTGTAATCCCAGCAACTCGTGAGGCAGAGGCAGGAGGATCGCAAGTTTGAGACCAGAGGCAGTCTGCGTAATTTAGTGAGACCCTGTCTCAGAAAGTAAAAAAATGGGCTGAGGATGCAGCTCAGTGGTCCAGCACTTGCAAAGCATGCAAGTGCGAGGCCTTGGGTTCAACCCCCAATACCGCCAAAAAAAAAAAGAACCATGTGCAAGTATCACTATCTCTTTGGAGCGAAAATTATTGCCAACTTTGTAGAGATTCTTAGGGGTTCTTTGAGCACACAGTAGCTATATGCATCCCTTAGAATCAACTGAGAGAGAATTAGGATACTTGATCCTCCTAAGACAGTGGTGCTTGAGCTTTAATATATATCACAATCATTTGGAAGGCTTGTTAAAATCCAGATTGTTGGGCTGTGATCAGTTTCTAATTCAGAAGGTTGGGGTAGGACTTAAGAATTTGCATTTTTAGTAAATTCCTTATAGTCTAGGGATCATACTTGGAGAACTGCTCTAAGAACTAACCTTGAAACTTCCCAAAAGAAAGAATTAAGAAAATGCAAGTTATTTAGAATATAGCAGGCAAACTCTTTAATTAGATGAAGTTTTAACATAAAGAACAGATCAGTGAGCCAAGTGCAATGGCTCATGACTGTAATCACAGAGACTGGGGAGGTGGAGGCAGGAGGATTGCAAATTCAAGGCCACAGGCAGCCGGTATTACTTGGCGAGACTCTGACTCAAAAATAAAGGAAAATAAAAAATGGGCTGGAGGTACAACCCAGTGATAGAACACTTGCAAGGTATGGGTGAGGCCCTGGGTTCAACTCCCAAGTACTGCAAGATAAAACCAAAACCAAAACCAAAACCTAAAACAAACAACAACCCTCTCTCTCCCCTCCCCTCCCTTCCTTTACTGGCAGGTTGAACTCAGGGCTCCATGTATGCTGGGCAAGTTCTCTACCAGTGAACTGTAACCTAGGCTGTTCCTCCCCAATTTTAAATTTTTTTTTTTATTTTGAAACATAGTCTAAGTTGTATAGGCTGCCTCTCGCCTCAAACTCATGATCCTCTTGCCTCCTCCTGACTTGCTGGAATTATATATGTGCACATGGACACTGGGCTCACACTATTAAATTCTTAAGTATCTTTCTTTGGAAGAATTGCAATTCATGAAAAAATTATGTATAGTACAACTTCATTATTCAACTGTCTCTTGTGGGTAAAGAACTTTTTTGTTTTTCCTGTGGTACCGGGGATCAAACCTACAGCCTTGTCCATACTAGGTGAGTACTCTCCTACTGAGTTACATCCCCAGCCCTGGAGCTTAAGATCTTATTGGGAAAAATAAGATTAGAGGATAAGATTGAGAGTGAATTCATAAAGGTCCTATAAACATTTTTTATGTTTATTAAAAATGAAGATACTTTTCCAAAGAGAAGCATTAACATTTTATAAAATTAAGAAATATTAAAAACATTTTTTAGCCTTTGGTTGCTCAACATGTTTTACACTCTCCTTGCTCAATACAGTCATCTCTGGGTATCTGTGCAGAGCTGGTTCCAGGATGGTTGTGGATACTAAAATCTGTGCACGTTCGAGTTCCTTATGTAGGGTGGTGCTGTATTTGCATATAACCAATACACACCATCCTGTATCCTTTATCTCTACATTACTTAGAATACATAACACAGGTAAATGATGTGTAAATAGTCACTATACTGTATTATTAAAGAATGAGAAAGGAAAACATCCATACATGTTTAGTATAGACTTGTTTTTTTCTAAATATTTCCAAATAACCCATGGTTGATTGAATTTACAGAACTCAAGAATAGGGTCAGCCAGCTATACTTTCAGCCGGATTCTTATAAAATGGTGTTGCATTCTCAGAGGCTTTTTGTGGTGGTGGCTTAGTCTTCTGTTCACATGCCCAGCTTCCCTGATATTATGTTGTTGACTCTAAGCATACTTGGATACTTATGAAATAGAAAGTCATAGATGACCTTGTAAAACTCTGGTTAGCAGCTGAGTCATGCTTTCTCAAGTCCCCTCCCAGTGCACAGGATTGTGGATAGCCTTGGTTCTAGCTAAGATTATTGCATGCCAACAGGCATAGCCAGACTGACATCTGGCTGTCAACTACTGTCCAGCTTCTTTGAAGTCCTCCTGTGTTTCTAAAGTTTAATTCTACTTCTCTCAAGTTTCCTTTATTTTTCACAAGGCTCCTTTGCCAAAAAAGTTCTCTATTCAGCCTTTCATTTTACACCTTTTTCTTTTTTGAGTTATACCTTATAGGAGTGATTTTACAGCTCACATACTAGAGCTAAAATTCTAGTTTAGAAATGAATAATGGGAATTATCTGAGTATAAGGATTTCACATAATGGACACTTACAGGTGGGAGATTTAATTACATATACAGAACATTTTCCTGCTTTACATTTTTTCTTATTTCACACATTAAAGGTAAGAATGCATAGTATAAGCCAAATTATAGTCAATAATTATACCCAAAACTGCCATGATTATATATCTTTGTGAAAATAATTGTTTACTGGTTTTGGTTGAGGTGGAGAGATCCAGAAATTATCCAAAAGTCTTTTTACTGCTTGGAAATCAATCAGTAGCTGCACCTTCTATTACATGTTGTTGTTAGATTGTTGTTAGATGTAGTTGTTGAGTTGGGTCTGACTCATAGCAACCTTATGTATAAGAGAATGAAACATTCCCTGACACTATTCCATGCCTGGCGCTATGCTCTGCTAGTCATAGGGTTTTCGATGGCTGGTTGTTTTGGGATTGTTTTTCTGAGTGGGCTGCCAGGTCCTCCTTCCATTTTTGTGGTGCTGAGCGTCGAACCCAGGGCCTCAGAGCATGTACAGCAAGCACTCTACCACCTGAGCTAAACTACCCAGCCCTTCCATTACATAGGAGAACTCTAGCCTTCAAATTTTTATAACAAAATATTCCCAAGTCTTTAGGAAGTTTAGATTGTCACCTTTAACTTATAATTCCTAAGTATTTACAGAATTTTCACCTTTAAGAGAACTATTGAAGAGATATCTGGAAGGTTCATGACACATGGGGCTTTGCAGTTTTGGTAGAGCACTAACTTGAATCATTAAATCTCAAGTAATAGTGTTTCGTCCAGTGCCCATGTTACCTCACAGCTTTCTTACTCTTCACTCTTTACTATAGTGACTTCTCTGTGAGGAAGGAAGTGCTCAATGGAAGTCACTTGTTGGTACTTATGAAAAGGTCTGAGAGTCACCACTCTTAGCCTGAGAATGAGAAATTTTATGAGGAAAATTGTTCTGTAGGACAGCGCTTCCTCAAGATTGTTGTTTCAGGATGTTATTGGTCTTATGTTGTTTTTGGGTGTTGTTGAATCGGGTCCAACTCATAGCAACTCTGTGTACAACAGAACGAAACATTATCTACTACAGTGCCGTGCACACAGTCTTTTTATGTTTGAGCCCGTTGTTGCAGTCAGTGTTTCTTTTCATTTTGAGTCATGCTGTATCAGCAAATGGAGGTCCCAGGGGCACTATTCCATTTCCACCATTAAGGTCTACTCTACTTTGAGGAGGCAACCCTTTTCCAGTGGTTTCTTGAATGCTGTCTAGCCTGAGGGGCTCCTTTTCCGGCACTGTATTTGACGGTGCTTCTCTGCTCCTCATAGGGTTTTCAATGGCTAATTGTTTTAGGAGTGGGCTGCCAGGTCCTTCTCCTTTGGCTGTCTTAGTCTGGAAGTTTAGCTGAAACCTGTTCACCATGGGAGGCCCTGCTAGTATCTGAAATACCAGTGGCATAGCTTTTATTAGCATTATAGCAACACACAAGCCACCACAGCATGGCAAGCTGACAGACGTGGGGAACTGGTCTTGTAGGAGGATGGAATAAAAAGGCAGCTTTCATGAGATGCTTCTTAAAAGACACACCCTTTGACCAGTGAAATTTGAGACATGTTGGATTTAACAATTTCTTTATTGCTGTTCTTACATGTTTAATGTATTGGTGTGTATATTTAATGTCTAAGAGATGATATATAGTATGTAGTCACTGAATCCTTGTCCTATGGGGCATCACAAAAACCAACATTCCCTGAAGTATATGTTAGGAAATATCATAATAGAATCTACCAATTTGAGTATTTGTGATGAGCTCTTCTCACTTTGCTGGTCTGGTCACCATCCCCTGGCCTATTCAGGCTTGGAACCCATGGTGCATTTGAGCCGTTTTCCTTCTCTCCCCCTCAATGAGCAATTACTGCCAGGTAACTTATGCTGCTCCTTGCATCTTCTTCTTCTTTTTTTTTTTTTCCAGTACTGGGGGCTGAACCCAGGGCCTCGCGCTTGCATGCTTTGCAAGTGCTGGACCACTGAGATGCACCCCCAGCCCAATTTTTTACTCTTTTTGAGACAGGGTCTCGCTAAGTTACGCAGACTGCCTCTGGTCTCGAACTTGTGATACTCCTGCCTCTGCCTCCCGAACTGCTGGGATTACAGGTGTGTACCACCTGCACCACCTGGCGCTCCCTGCATCGTCTGTTGTCCTCTTTGTATAATCCTCTTCCGGCTTTGACTGGTCACATCTGTCTTCTCGTTCATCTCTCCATGTCTAGTCTTCTCTTCTCTCATTTATCCATCACAGACCTGCCAGTATAATCTCTAAGTTTTTCTATATCAGCTCCCTATAAGAACCCTTCAGTGGCTTCTTCCTGCCTATGACAAAGTATAACCTTCTTAGCTACCTATGTGGGACTCTACCTTATTTTTTTAAATTGTGGTTAAAAAAAAAAAAAAACACCTACGGTGAACTCTGCCTTCATGACAGATTTTAAAAGGTGTTATATAGTATTGTTAACTCTATGAAAGTTACTGTACAGCAGATTCCTAGACCTTTTTCATCTTCCTTTGCTAAAACTTGGTAGCCATTGAATATTTCCTTCTCCCTTCAGCTTCTGGTAATCAGCATTCTACTTCTTGCTTCTAAGAATTTGCCTATTTTAGATGACCTCATATAAGTAGAATCATTCAGTATTTGTCTTTTTGTGAGTGGCATATTTCACTTAGCATAACGTATCTGTTTTTAAATTACTTGCAATTGCTTCCCAGCATGAACCTTCAGCTAAACATACATTTAAAAATTTTTAAACATTCATGAAATTTCACATTTTGAAATACTTCAAATATGAAAAAATATATTGAGAATAATTATACTTAGCTACATCAATAGATGTTAACATTTTCCATCTTTCAGATAATTCCTTTAAAAGAAACCCAGCATTATGGGCTATTCTGAAGACCCTCTTCTCATCTTCCAGAGAAGCCTGTAATTGGTATTAATTCCATGCATGTTTTTTAAAAAGTTTTTAAAATTTTCCTAATTGAATTATATAAATAAACCAACCCTATACACATCCTTTTGTAATTTCCTTTTGTCACTATTGGTTTTGATATTTACTTATATTCACATACGAAAATTCAGCTCTTCAACTCTTAATATTCCATTGTATGAATAAATCATAGTTTATTTCTCCTACTAATGAACAATTAAGGTTTTTTTCTAAAATTTTTCCTGCTCAATGCTGGAATGAATATACTTGCCATGTTTCCTTTTCTACATATTCGAGTTTCTCTAGGCATGGTTCTTAATTTTGGGGGCCATATACTCTTTTAACACTCTTATGAATCTTATGTATCCTTTCTCAAAATGTTTATAATGCGTAAAATACATAGTAACAGATTATTTTAAAATAATTATCAAAAAGTACTAAAAAACTACACTTATGAAATAATACACACACACCGTAAATCACAGCCTCTAATTAGTAGGTCTAATAACTGCCATAAATTTGAAGTAGTGCTGAGCATAAATAGTATTGAAAGATATTTGTAGTATTTGTAATATATTTCTACTGGAACAGTCATAGATACTTTCATACTATTGTGTTTTGTTGCCTACATTCATAATTGGGGGAAATTCTAAATTTGAGCTGGGGGTTAGTAATTTTTTTCCCATCCAATTTTATAAAGTTTACCATTTATCCAATTTTAAGGATTGTGACCTGGGTTTGATCCCCAGTACCACAAAAATAGGAGAAAGACATGGCAGCTCACTCCTGAAACAATCCCCAATCAGCCAAATCCTATGAGGGTTGCTATGAGTCAGACCTGACTTGACAGCACCTAACAACATCACCATAATTTTGTATACAATAACTTCACCAAATTATTTTTGTTTCCAAACTATAATAAATAGCTGAAATTTATTGAGCTCTTAGTATGTACCAGTTTTCTTGATAAAAGTTTTACATTTATTGTTATCTCATACAATCTTCACAACAACCTCAAGAAAGAGGTATTAGTTTTATCTCCGTTTTACAGATAAGAAAACTAAGGCATGGGGAGGTGAGGTAACTTACTCATGGGGTATACAGGTCACATGAGATCAATAGAGCTCAGATTCAAATTCTAGTTGGCCAACACCAAAACCCAAGTTCTTCATCACCATGCTACAGAAGTCATATTTCCATCATTTAAAGGAATCAAACTTCATTGTATTAATCTTTAGCTACGAGGTAAACTAAGGTGATTATGGCATTTCACCCTTGGTTGTATATGGGGAAATCAAGGCTAAATTCAGCATTAATATATATAATGGATCTTGTAAATTACACAGCAAGGAAGAAGTCATGGGGTATATGGGACAATGAAATACACAATTCTGATCTAATTCAAACATGTCTTCACATCTTCGTCATAGAGATCATATAGAGTTCTTTAGAATTTTATTTTTTTGGTTTTTGAGACAGGGTCTTGCTGTGTAGCCCAGGCTGATATGCAACTTGTTGTGTAGCCCAGACTGGCTTTAAATTCATGTGGATCCTCCTGCCTCATTTCTTGAGTGCTGGGGTTATAGGCGTGTGCCACCATGCCTGGCTTTTCATCATGGCTTCATGGCTTATGTAAATGATAAAACATTTCACATAGTGGAGGCTGTGAATTGCATAAGTGACCAGTGTTCTCTCCCTCCTTCACTCTGTCTCTCTCTCCTGTAGCAGGAATAGGGCCAAATGTGTTTTCCATCTGTGGTAATTAGGTAAGAATGCTATACGTATGTTTGCATGAATGTTTGTGTGTATATAGTCTCATGCCCTATTCCATTAATCCATTAAGGTTCTTATTTTCTTCCATCACTTTTGATTTATATCATTTTGCTATATTTTAAGTACCCATATATGCCATGTCATCAGTAAATGTATTTATATGTATACATATAAATTAATGTGGTAAGGCACAATTCTAAGATCAACTCCATAACCCTGCCTTCTCCCCATTGTTAGTCACACACATTCTCCTAGTTATCCAATCAAACTTGAATCTAGTTGCTACTTTGAGGGATTTTGCAGAAATAATTAAGGTCCCAAACCAGGTGGCTTTTGGAAAAGGAGACTATCTGGATAGGCCTGACTTCATCAGGTGCAGCTTTAAAAGGGACTGGGCTCTTGACAAGAGTACCCAAGAGTGAGAGGGATGGGACATGAGGGAGATCCTCATTACTGGCTTTGAGGATAGAAAGGATTGCGTGGCAAGGAATACTTGTGGCCTTTAAGAACAGAGAGTGGCCTCTGGCTGAGACACTAAATGAGTCCTCTGTCCCACAACTTCAAGGAACTGAATTCTCTTACAACCACATGAGCTTCCAATGAAAATGCAGCCCAGTGCACACAATGATTTTAGCCTTACAACAGAGTGAACAGAGAACCTGATCACACCATGCTCAAATTTCTGGTCTACGGAACTATGATAATAGAGTGATACTTTGAAGTCTTTTAAGGTTTGCTAATTTATTATAGCAGCAATAGAAAACTAAAACAACTGAATCTTTTGCTTCACAAAGTTGCAACTATTATTTGTTAAATATTTATTGATGTTAAGTCCACATTACACCAGCACAACAATCCAAAGTTGTATGATAGTACTTTTTTTTTTATAAATACAACGTAAAAGGTGGCAAAATAATGCTAGTTAATCCCAAACCCAGCAAATTAGCAAAAAAAGTCACATTCAGAAAAATTTGGCAAGATATGACATGTCATAATTCTACAATATAGGTAAGTCCATGAGATTCTCTGTATGGTATCTGAAATTCCATATTAGCAATGTACGTAAGTGTGGTTAAAGAAACTTGTACCACGCTGCATAGAACATCTGCCACCCGGTGCTCAAGCGTCTTAGTCATTTAAAACTTGGTTGGTTGGTGTTCTTACAAAGAAGTAGAAAGCTGTACATGTGAAGCAGTAATATGAAATATATGGGGTGGTTACAGATATAAAATTTAAAAAAATACTATGTAGGAATTGAGTAACTGAGCTAAGAAAGTTCAACACTTATAAATAATGAAAGATATATGTATTTTGCATAAGGAATACAGTGTTTTCTTTTCATAGCAAAGTACCATTAAAGCCTCATGTCTTACACTACTAGGCCAAATTATTCTCATTTAAAACATTTATTGGTTCCGACTTAAAACTATCAAGTCTGGTCAGAATCAATTCAGTCTAGCTGATGCAGAATCATACTCATTCAACAAGCAGTCTTTGCAGAGATGCCTTACGAACTACTCAGGATCCAGCACCTTCTTAAGGCAAGAGTTCATGGCAGCAGGAAAACAAAGTGAACTAATAATTTCCATTCACTATACCTTAGTGCCAGTGGGGGGAAAATATATTATAGCACAAACATGTTTTTGCCTCTTCTTAAGTCTCTATTCCCCTCAAGTAGATGAGATCCTATAGGCAGTTTCTCACTTATGCCACTCTTGCAGTCTCAATCCATTTTCAACTTGCTCCACACATCTAAAATCTTCAACTACACACAAACTTCAGATATACCTTAATCTCCATAGCACCTGTGCGCCAAACTTCCAGCTGACCCTAGATTCCTTGACCTGTGAATGGCAGTGTTTTTTTCACCTGCATTTTAAGGTTAATTTTGAAGAAAACCGAAGAAAAGCCTGGCCTTTGCCACCTCTCCTGCCCCTTCTTTTATCTAAGTGAATACAATATAATTATGCTGATAGCATTTCCTTCACTCTCCTTCCTTCTCCTTCCAAACACTTGTTTCCTCCAAATACTATATACCTTGGTCATTTGGGTGGTTTGGATGCCTCTTGTGGAATGGACTGCTGTGATATACTTCTGATTTATTCAGAATAGTTTATATTATTTATATTTAAATTAGCCTTTAATGTGGTTTGTAAATAAGCTTCCTACCAAGGTAGCATGAAAAGAAAATACTACACAAAAGAGATTAAGAACTAAGATATTAACCTTGTTAGAAAACTCTCCATATTAATAAAATTTAAGGCAAGTAGTTCTGTTCTTATGATTTACTATAAAAAATTTGCAAAGACAAGGCATTTGCTTGGATTTCTTTGTCATTTCCTTTTTTATCCTTACATATTGCACTTGGTTCACTGTTGTTGCTAGGTGCCATTGAGTCATGTCTGACTCATGGCAACCTTCATAGGGTTTTCAGTGGCTGATTATTTCAGAATTACCTTGGGAGTGGATTTCCACATCCTTCTCCCATTTTTGTGGTGCTGGGAATTGAACCCAGGACCTCAGAGACTGCAGGGTGGTGCTCTATCAAGTGAGCTAAATCCCAGCCCTGGTTCACTGTAGCTGTCTGAATACACTGCGCTTTAGAATCATTATAGAGTATCATGATAAACATTTCACACTATCATGCTACGTAGCACCTATAACTGGTGTTTAAAGGCACTTGTAGATAATATAAATTGTGGTTACCTTTGACCAATTGATTTCCTTTAGCATTTTGGCATTTCAGACCACTTTAATCACAGCAATTCCAAAAGTTTTAAATTGGACAATAAATGTGAATTTCTGTGCAATGTGTACATTTCTATAAGCATTACCTACTTAAACTCTATATCAAGTAAGAAAAATATTATTTTGTTGTTTTTTATTTTTTATAAGTCAAAGGTATATTTCTGCCTTTTACATAATGTGACAGAGGAATATGTTGGTCAAAGCAATGGCTGTTCGGTATTTCTGCTTTAACAAAGACGCTGGATTACAGGTCCTCACTTTCTACCAAGCCAGTATTCAGTGTCAGGTGAGATGGGTTGGCTTCAGGTTGGAAGGCTGCTTTGATGTCTAGTCCCTGGTCCGAAAGTGCTGCATAACGACTGGCTGAGGGCCGTACTTTTTTTGGCTTGGTTGTCTGTGGCTGCTGATGCCACTGGGCTGCAAAGAAAAAGAGTAAAGTACGATTTTTAATGAAGATATGCTCGCAAAGCCCTTAGATGTTTCAAGTAAATACAGAATGTCTCTCGATATATACCGGACACATTCCTTGCAAAACATTGAACATATCTATGGTGGAGACACAGGAAATTTAGGCATGTTTCTGCATTTTACTCATATGTTACATATTTACTGTCTATACAGGGTAGCAGGACTATAAGAATTAGGTAATAAAGACCAGTTTCTCTTTATTTTTTAGTAATACTGCAGTGCTGGGAATCCTGTGAAATAGTTGGATAACTTTCCTCATTCTCACCCTCCTTCCTCCTCTAAAAACATATATTTTTTTTCAGTAATTATTGTAGGTAGGAATTTTGAGTGGATGTTTTAACATTAATAAATTTTAAAGAATTGGGCAGTAGGAAAGCTTGAAGCCACTTATTTATTGACGAACCTCACAGAGCTATTTCTTTATCAAGAAGAGATAAAACTGGACATCACTTTTTAATTTTTTTCTAGTGGTTTTACTTGTATCAATGAATCACATAATGCTATTGTACTAGTCTGTAAATTCAGTGGAAACATTTTTTTAAAATTTAGGATGCATGTACACCAATATGCATACACACTTATAAATCTATTGCTGAGCTGCTTAGATATATTAATGAGAAAAGCATTAAGCCACATAAGTAAGCATTCCAGCATCAATGATACACACATTTAGAGTGCATTAGAACACCGTGATAGAATTATGACATAGGAAGAAATGTTAAAAGACAGTCATTTGCAGAACACAGTAATAAGAAAATGTGAAAAACATTTATGTCTTTGTCTACTGTTAACTCCTAAGGATGCTTGAGTAAGGAAGCCACAACTGACTGGCCAGTGTAAGAGAAATTAACATGCATATCTTGCTAATAATTCAAAGTTCCTGAATGATACTTGGGTATTTGTTCTCCTGGTGGGGTTTCACTATTAATGTCGAGAAACTATAAATAAAAAGAGAAAGAACAATATGAATGTTTTGGCAAAAAAATACTACAATTTTATTTTCTTAACAGTACTTGGGAGCTGAACCTCATGCCTTGCACATAGTTTGCAAGCACTATGCCACTGAGTTGTACCCCCAGTCCCTTTTTTATTTTTAAAAATTGAGACAGAGTCTCGCTAAGTTACACAGGCTGTCTCTGGCTGGTCCTGAATCTGCAAACCTCTTGCATCCAACTCCCAAGTCACTGGGATTACAGGCATAGGCTGCCATACCTGGCTAGATATCTAACTTTTCATAACTCAATGAGTAACTGCAACAAGATGAAATCAGTGGCACTCACTGTAAACATCCAGCCTGGCAGTACAAGACACAATCCCTGCTTCATTCTTGGCTGACACAGTATACCACCCAGCGTCTTCTTTTGTGGCTCCCTGAATGAGCAGGCAGATGTAACCATGATTATCCTGGTGCATGCTAGAGAAAAGGATAAAGTCATTAGGGCCCTAAATTTTTAAAAAGTGGCTTTGGACATGAAGCATCATTTTTAATTAGGTCATTAGAAACAGAATTGTGCAAGTAGCAGATAATAGGGTCTTACTTATTCTGGAGCGGCAGCTAGCCCCATTAAAGTTAATGGGAGAGAAGAGCAGACCTCGAGAGGTTGAATAAATCTGTGCAGTAATTTCTAGTGGAGGATCTGCCTTGACAAAAACCACTGAGTATCACCATTGAAGCAAATGAATTCATCTTTTCTTTTTGATACAAATGCTTTAAAAAAACCACTACTATGAAGTTAGAACATGCTTTGTCACATACCAATATAGCTTCCTTCTAAAAGCTTAAATGTACATTTGGGTGAAGAGTCATTTTTGTCTTTGATATCATTAATAGCATGCACTGATTTTTACATGCACTGATTTACATGTTATGCAAAATGTATCCCTTTATATATCATTAGGACTGAGCAATTACGTGTTAGATTAAGTCACTGTCCAGTCTTACCTCACTCGGTCTGTGCTATGAGTGAGTGACTCATTTTCTTTTTTCCAAAATATCTGAGGCAGTGGTACTCCCAAAACACGGCATTCCAGTCGCACTGGGTACCCATCAGCGACTCCTGTGTTTTGCAGCTTCTCAATAAACACAGGGGGTTTGTGTGCTTCTTTAGCTAAGAAAATATAAGATGAATTATGTGTCATTGGTATACAAAAGGAACAGCACAAAGAATTCAGAAACCTTTAGAAATATTGCTTGAATGGATTTTTAAAAAGTGATATCTTTTATTTCAGGTAGTCTTCTTTTCAGATTATTCTTGTACCAAGCAAAGGTTTGTATGCTTCATTCCACTCATTCATTTCTTCAATTAATTCTAGACCCCTAGGCCCATGCAGTCCATGGCCATCTGTTCCACAGAATGCCTGTCTGACAGGCTGTGGGAGATTCCTAAGTCATTGCTAGCATCTGTGATGGTTCACTAGTTGTTACCGTGCACTCACAGCTCTTACCAACTACTGCCACCTAGTGATGCGGAGAAGGACCTGTGTTTCCACATAGAATCTACTTAGATTTCCTCATTGCCATCTGAAATGGTTACTTTGAAGATTTTAAAGATATCTAATTCCTGGCTAAAGTGAGACATACCACGGGATTTAGAAGGGGAAAACACAGAGGAGGCATCTTTATCTAGTTTTGGCAGCTTTAGGCAGTTACCTATAAATTAGGAATGTCATTCTATAAATTACAAATTCCTTTTTGTATTCTTTGAAGGAAGCTATAAAAAAGACAACTTTATTACTTGGTCTGAAAAAATAAGAACTGATTGTTAATAACACTCTGAATTCCACCATCAGATGGGAAATTGTTTTCTTGGGCGAGTGGTAGAAACAACTTCAGAGAAAGAAGAAGGTTTAATTCTTTTCTGACCCGCCAACAAGGAATTTGAGGATGCATGTCTTTCTCCACCACTGCTCCCTCATCTGGGGCTGGGGCTTAGCTCTGAGCTCTCTGAGGCCCTGAGTTCAGTCCCCAGCACCACAAAAAATAGGAGAAGGATGTGGCAATCCACTCCTGAAGCATTCCCCAAACAATCAGCTATTGAAAACCCTTTGAATAACAGAGGAGCAGTGACATAGAGCCAGGCATGGCATAGTGTCGAGGAATGTGTCATTCTGTTGTACACAGGGTCACTATGAGTCAGACTCAACTGGACTGCACCTAACTACAACAAAAACAGCTCCCTCGTCTGGAGTGACAGATATATCACAATAAGCAGTTAGGAGAGAGCCCAAAGATGATAAAAGTTCTACCTGAAATTTTCAAATGCCAAAGACTCTCTTCTAAGACCTTGAGTTACGTTAGATGGTTGTATTTTTGTTGAATTTCACATAGTTACTAATCTAGGGTATTTTGGGGAAAGTAAGAACAAAAGCTCACTTCATACTCTTTCTAGATCTAGTTTTGAAAAGAGTATTGTTGTTGTTAGGTTCCATTGAGATGTGTCCAACTCATAGCGACCTTCATAGGGTTTTCAATAGCTGATTGTTTCAAGATTGCCTCGGGAATGGATTGCCACATCCTTTTCCCATTTTTATGGTGTTGGGGATTGAACCTGTAACCTCAGAGACTACAGAGTGGCGTTCTACCAACTGAGCTAAAACCTAGCCCCTGAAAAGAATATAAGGTGTTTAAAATAAGCCTTAATGTCATACCAATTCACCAAGAATAACATACACCATTTTGGAGCACTGCTATGCTGCATACTGTTCATTCAGAACTTTACACACATTTTTATGATTTAATCTGTATAAAAGTGCTGTGACACATTATGGTCCCCATTTTGTATATGGAGAAACTGAGATGTTAACATATATTTGGTGGAGGTCACAAAGGTAGAAAAATAGACATGCACTAGTATTGGAACTAAGATCTGATGGCACAGACCTTGATGCCCATTACCGTGCACTGCCATCTTCTTAACAGAAGTGCTGAGGCATACTGAGGTGTCTATGTCTTTTGGACCCTCAAGTCTCAGTTTTGAAAGACAGATACAATCAAGGGGTACATTTAATAGAAGATAAATGAACCGTTCAGTCTGAGGTTAGAGTGAATGAAACCAACCCTAGTCTACATGAATATAGAGTACTTTGCATAACATTTAAAGGTATGACTAAAGTAAAACCACAGCTCACATATTTACCATATTTTTATGTGAAAAACATCTTGGTATTATTATTTGAGTCAACATTCAGGATTTTATAGCCAGGACATGCTGGGTTATACTCTCATTGCCATTCTATTTCTTAAAAATAAGTTCATTTGCTCACAGCATTTTTGGAAGAGCAGTAGAGATCAACAGACTGTTTTGAGTCTGATACTAGGCTCACTAAATGGGACCCTGGGAAACCCTCATTATCTCAGAGAATTGTGAGGACCGACTGAGATAATGTATACAGAGTGCTTCTGTCAACAGACGTATAAGAAATGAGCATTACATTTTGGCATACTTCTTTTAAAAATAAGATCAAATAACAGAATCTTATGCTTTATTCCTAAGGATGGCAAAAGCCTTTCCATAAGTGTATTTTCCTTGTAGACTTCTCAAAGAGTATGATTTCATATAACGTACTTTTGTAAAACTTACCTATCATAATCAATTAAAAAGCAAATCTAAATTAAACTTGACTCTAACATGGAGGGAAGATGACAATGTTATTTAAAAATTTTGAATTTTGAAATCACTGCATATTCTGTTAAAAACTAAGTCTGTATGTTGAACTTTACAGGCATATTCTTTAAGTCTTGTATACTATGCTGCTGCTGTTCTTTCCATATGTAATACTAGGACCATCACATATAAGAGAAGCTAAATGACCCATAGAAGCTGCTAAAATCCTTTCCCTTCTTTGCCAGGTTAGTGGGAGAAGGGAAAAATAAATAATAATGGCTACACTGAAAAAAGAAAAATTAATATTTCTGACTTGCTAATAAGCCTTATTGTATTTTGATGATACAATCTATTTTGTCAGCAGTTTGATTTATTTTCCATTTTGGTTAATGATGCAGAATTAATTTACATGTATAATCTCACATTCTGGCAATGAGAAAAGATTCACAGATGAGCCTACCAGCAACCACAAGCTCCAGGCTGAATGAGTTCTGTCCTGCTCTGTTCGTGGCTATACACGTGTAGATGCCGGCATCTCGGGATGTGACTGGCTCTATGATCAGAGAGTGTACCCCATTCTCACGAACGAGCATCTTGTGAGCACTGTCAGGGCGTATTGGCTTTCCGTCAAGTTGCCAGCTTAGATCTGGGGTTGGTAACCCACTGACCTAAACCAGAAAGGAAATACATGTAAATGTCTCTAATATTAAGACAGTGAAATCACTGATAGCTAAGAATCCAGCATGAATTCCTCCTTTGGTGCACAAGAGATGGCGTTCAGAATCAGCTCCTGTTACTCTTGCTTAAAACTTTCCTAGGGTTTCCTACTCACTCACTTCTAAACACTTCCTTAAGAAAGAGATAGCTGGATGTGGTGGCACATGCCTGTAATCCCAGTGACTCAGGAGGCAGAGGCAGGAGGATTCAAAGTTCAAGACCAGAGGCAGTCTGTGTAATTTAGCGAAACTCTATCTCAAAAAGTTAAAAAAAAAAAAAAAAAAAAAAGAAAGAAAAAAGAAGAAAGAAAGAAAAAAAAACCTAAAGACAAGTGAAATGGAGATTAAAAAAATTTCTGTCATCATCTTACCTCATCTAGGACTATAAAAATTCCTGGGATGATGTCAGCATCCGGCTCTGAGCTCTTTGGAAAAAAGATGTCTAACCATAATAACAACAATACACACTCAGTTGACATTTATATACTATAAAGCTTCTTATCAAGGAGTGGCTGTTGCTATGGTGACATCCATTAGCACATAGAGCCACTGTTATTATTTTATAATCCTTGAAACTGAATAACAAGAGCAATATGAAACTATGCAGAAAACCATCTCAATGGAAGCATCATAAAATCTGGAGACCATGACAGTTGTGTTGACCACAGATCAGAGTAAAGCACATTTAATTGCTAATAACATGTTGTACCACGAAGAACAGGGGTGCTTGCCATCTGCCAGCTTTTTACAGTGTTGTTCTGGATCTTGAATAGAAAGGCACTGTGAAGGAAGGCCTTTTGACCTCCCCTCCTTCCAACTCCACTAATGGGAAGTTATATACAAAAAAGACATCCACTGGACTATAAAACAGTTCCTTTAAAAAACCAGCTTTGCTCAGATTAGCCAGAAAACTCACAAATCCCATTCCTTCAGTGTGATATTTATTCATTTATACTACCTACAAGATGTCTCCTCCATAGGTAGCAAAGTCTAGAGAATTAAAACAAACAAACAAACAAACAAAACCCCCAAAACCCAAGGACACTTAAATTATGGGTTAAAAGGATGAGATTTTGGAAACAAGGGTAGTTAGTGGCTTCTGAGAAGGGTAGGGTCTGTGTTATCCCATCTGTCCACTGGCTGTTCCTCAGCCCTCCATTCATTGCTCTCTCTGTCAGGATATCACTAGAAGTGATATGTAGGAAGAGAGAGCAGGTGCTTCTAGTCACACTCCAGGCCTTTCCTAAGTTTAGAAATAAAGTGGCACTGATTGTTAAATCCTGAACAAGGAGGGCCATCTACTGATGGGGCCATACTGTGTTTGGAAGGAGAGATGACCAAGGCACAGTCACAGTTTGAGCAGATATGTGTTGTTGGTGCATATGGAAATTGGGGCAGAGAAGAGTGTACCTGCCCCTAGAGGAGTAGGAAGAGTTATTTTCTCTCAGATTTAGTACCAAGTGAAGGGTAGTCAATGTCTAGGAATTTACCTCAGGAGTTAAAATAAATCTCAGGTTTTCCATACAGCTCAGCATATATTTAAAAAAATATAGATTTTTTTCTTATATAATTGCAATTTCATTTTTATACATGAAATTAATAATCATCCCTTGGTATCTAATCTATCTAAAATTAAATTTCCTTAGATGACTAGAAATGTCATTTTACAGGTGGTCTCTATGAATTCTTTGAAATTTTTAAAAATTTATTTCTCAAAAATTATTTATATTTATTATGTACATGATGCTTTGAAATAATGTATATATTGGAATGGCTAATGAGCTAATTAGCATATGCATTACCTCATATGCTTATTTTTTATGGTAAGAATATTTAAATTTCTCTCAGCAACTTTCAAGAATATAATGCATTGTTATTAATTATAGTCACCATATTGAAGAATAGAATTCTGGTACTTATTCCTCTTGTCTAATTGAAATTTTGTATCCTTTGACCAATATCTAGTCAATTCCACTCACACCTACCCCTTATTAACTACCATTCCACTCTCTGATTCTCTGAATTCAACTTTTTCAGATTCTACATATAAGGGAGCTCATGTAGTTATTTGCCTTTCTGTGTCTAGATTGCTTTACTTAACATAATGTCCTCCAGGTTCTCTATATTGTCACAAATGATAAGATTTTCTTCTTTCTAAAGGCTGAAGAGCATTCCACTGTGTGTATGTATACATATACGTATGCATTTTAAATCCATTCATTTGTTGATGGACATTTAGGTTAATTCCATATCTTGGCTATTGTGAATAATGCTTTCATGAACATGGGAATGGAGAGGTCTCTGAAACACTGATTTCATTTCCTTTGGCTATACATCCAGCAATGGGATTGTGGACCATATAGTAGTTCTAATGTATAAAGTCTTAATTAGAAAGTGAAAATGAAGTAAATATGCATGCCACAACTCAACTTGCTAATCTATGCTGTAAAATGAATTATGTTGGAAGATAAAATATTTTTAAGAATATATTTATTTGCTGGGCACCTTGGTGCATACCTATAATCCCAGTGACTAAGAAAGCTGAGGTAGAATAACATGAGTTGGAGGCCAGAGGCAGCCTGCACAACTTAGCGAGACCTTGTCTCAAAGTAAGAAATAAAATGAGGCTGAGGGTGCAGTTCAGGGGTGGTATACTTGCCTGGCATGTTCAAGGCCCTGGGTTCTATACCTTCTGTATATTCCTAGAAGCTGAGATTTACTTTGTGAAACAGCAAAGAATGCCCAAATACTCTAAATGGTTTATATTTGTGTTCTGCCATCCCAGAGGAAACCAGCAGAGGGAGCCAAAACAGTTTTCTAAAAACCTTATCTACGTTTAAGGGCTAAACTTTAAGATCAGTAAGTAATAGGGCAAAAACCAAATTAAACAAAAATACGCAAGAGCAGTGATT
Organism: Pedetes capensis; assembly: GCA_007922755.1. Lineage (NCBI taxonomy): Eukaryota > Metazoa > Chordata > Mammalia > Rodentia > Pedetidae > Pedetes > Pedetes capensis. Next base: position 34,129 of record VMDO01008968.1, read on the forward strand.
CATAAACATTTTTGGCCTCACATTTCCTTAAGAAATTGATCAAAACTATATCACACATACAGTTTTGTAAATAATTTCAGAGGTCACACACTTGATGAAGCCCATTTACCTAAGGACCCTGGGTTAAGCAGCTCTATGGTAAAACAGGCAAAAGGATATCGCTTTAACTTTTCTTAAAATTAGGAAATGGGATGAGTAAAAGCTAGAGTATGCATATTGTTATAACATTTGTTTGAAAAAAGAAGGAAGATCATCTAACAATTAGGACATATGGCAGACTCATCATATTTATTACTTCAACAAAATGAAAAAATGGGACAAATGAAATATTCCGGTGACTTTCTGGCATATGATATATATAGCGTTCAGAGTAAAGAACATATTTAATATAAATGTAAAAGTAAAAAGAAAGCATGAAGAAAAACTGCGTATAAATATCAAGTACATTTCACGCAGATTTTTTTTTTCTCTCGAGCTTACAGTGTACATAATTTCTCCAAAAGGAACTATAGAGAAATGGCGAGGAGGGAGAAGTGAGGCAATAACTTCGTAGGAAGTAGCAAACTCTTACTTTGCAGTCCATTCTGCAGAGTTTTCCTTCTTGAATGGTCAGATCTCCAGGAGCCTGCAAGAAATGAGGTCTGAAGAATCGCTCCTGAATTGGTTCATTTTCATCTGCACTGTCCCTTGATCTAGAGCGAGGCCTTGAAACAAGACACATGACAGGCAGATAAGTAGAGAGACAGCAGTTATCTCCAGGCTTTTAGTCATCTTTTCTTATAATACATGGGATAATAATATAATTTCCTTATCTGACAACTACCTCCAAGATTTACACATAAAAGCAGAAAAGCAAAATCTTGTTTCATTTGGAAGTTTATAAGTTTAATAGTCTGCTAACTGCAGATTAATGTAAATCACAAAGGAGAAATGGAGAAAAAGGGGCTACTATATATGAGCATAATTTTCCCTAAATAAATATTTTAAAGGTTTGTTAGAAGTAGCAGCAGTTTTTGCTCATTTATTTACTACCAAATCTTTTTTGACAGCAATTACTATTCAATTTCCATTGTGATTTTAATTTTGTAGGAAATTAAAAGTTGTTAACTTTATAAAAATTTAATATATTTCTAATAAAAATTCCTGTTCATATTAACCAGGAAAACAAAGCACATTTTTAGGCAAGTTTTCTTTTGCATTAGTTATCCATATGGAGAAAAGCATTATTTTCTGGTTTAAGATGTTGTTAGGTGCCATCAAGTTGGGTCCTATTCAGAGTGACCCTCATGGGGTTTTCAGTGGCTGATTGTTTCAGGAGTGGGCTGCCATGTCCTTCTCCCATTTTTGTGGTGCTGGGGATCAAACCTGGGTCCTCAGAAAGTACAGAGTGGCATTCTATCAACTGAGCTGAACTTTAGCTCTCTGGTCTAAGATAAGATTATATAAATCTCTCAGATTGTGTACATCTCTTGTATGTTGCCAGAGAACACACTTTAAAGTAATTGTAGGAAGACTTAAGAAATGAGATGTTGAATATAAGTTTTGCCAGTAATCACTAGGAAGATAAGTTCAAAACCACTCAACTAGAAAAAGCAATTGTTGTTGTTAGGTGCCATCGAGTCGGTATCTGACTCATAGTGACCCTCATAGCATTTTCATGGCTGCCTGTTTTGGGATTGCCTTGGGAGTGGATTGCCAGGTCCTTCTCCCATTTTTGTGGTGCTGGGAATTGAACTCAGGACCTCAGAGACTGCAGTGCAGCGCTCTACCAACTGAGCTAAATCCTAGCCCACAGAAAAAGCAACAGCAGAACAAATAAAATAGTAGCATATTAGGCTAATAATTATCAACTTTTAAATATACTTTATTCTTCAGATATGACTTATGATAAGAATGTTTTATAGGACCCACTGGCATAGGGAGAGGCTTAAAGGTATTAAAGACCACAAGAAAAGCAAAAGAGAATAATGCAAGACAATGGACTTAATACTAAATATGTTTTCATAGCTATAGGTATAGGTCTAGGCTCCTGTGAACAGATATTGCCACAATAAGTTTAGAATTAACTCTGCACACATTCTGGTGCTTGTCATCGAAATGTTGAACAAAGGGCTCTGGATCCAGACATGTGAAGCAGCACAGACCTGCCATGTGTTTGATGCTGACTCAGTTTTTCTGCTTATCCTCTATGAACCTATGTTTCTCTTTACCAAAGGTATTGTATCCATGGTCTGTAATTTACAGTCAGGACTATTTTAGAGTTCTCTGAGTATAGAATATTTATATAGGAACCCAGGTGATAGGCTGGTTGATTTACCATATTCTTTCTTAAGTGTAAATATGTTACTAAGAAATAACATCCTTTCTCCATCCCCGACTGCCACTGTTGTCAGCATCCTTTCATAGACTCAAGGCTACTAGGAATGGAAAGCACACTCTATTCTTAGCAGGTATCTGAGCATTTAAAATATGACAAATCTTATCTATAAGATTTATGATCTCACTGGTGTCATGTTTTGACCTAAGTAATTTACAATGTACATGAACTGATTTTAAGAAATTTAGTGGCAGTAGCTTACAATGGTCAGCCCACATAGCTGTTGGTTAGAGAACTTTGATTTTGAACATTTGTGTACTATTGGCTAGTATTTTCATGTTTGTGCCCTGAGTCTTCATTTCTTCAATATAAAATATGCCCTACGATTCTCACAGTACTGAATTGTAGTAATAAAAAAGGGAACATCTGAAATACCTTCTGACATGAGAATGGCTTGAGGGAGAGCGGGGACTGCGACCTCTTTGGTTGACAGCCTGGACCATTAGCCGTCCAGTACAACTGATGCGGCCCTGTCAGAGACATCAGGAAAAGACATTATTTGCTCTGCAAAACTGTTAATCATTAAGTACTGTCGTGAATATTGTCCTATTCTCTGTAAGACATTATTGCATAACAAGTGAGTGTGCCATTAGTAATAAAACCCACACCTCTCAGAAAAGCATTTCCTGAGTTAAGTTCTCAGTAAAACTATATTTAAAGAGCTCAGGTGACAAGGTCTTTCTCTGAATGTTAAATAAGGTTTTACTGTTTTATCTAGGAGAGTACTTAAAATGACATGCTTTGTTGAATTAATTGTAATCTGCTAAATAAGGTCTCCCTAACATATGCAGCTCAATAATAAAATATAGCAGGACATTCTTCTTCTGTGATGATTCCATTTTCATGGACAAAATATCTGCTTGTTGTAGCCAATTCTGAAATCAACACTAGATGATTTTAATTTTTTGTCAGATCTTAGTAATATACTTATTAAATATTAGTGGTATCCCTTCTTCACACCATGTATTAATGGATGCCTGCAGGATAAAATGAGCATTATGTAAGAAGTATGCATGGTATAACAAGGACCGCATCATAACTAAATGACATTATGTTCTCATGACATGAACACATGTAAGATTTAAAAAGCAGAAGCAGTTAAATACTTAAGATATGTGAGTCATGTGATAATGAAAATTTGCATTGTATCTCTTAAATTTGACAATTGAAAATTTGATAAGTGCTGTTATGTGGATAGACAAATGTTATACTTAGGGGACCCAGATGGCATGGATAAGTCACTCATTGTTACTATGGCTTTTTGTTGTAGCTTCCTCTAATTTTTTCTTCATTATTACTAGCAGAGTAGCAAAATAGATGATTTTCTCCTTCACTTTCTCCTGTCCCCTTCCAGGAGAATGAACAGATGTACTTCTAAATTCTGATGTTGCCCAAAATTGATAGCAAGAGAGTAAAAAGGAGAAGCAGATATATTATTAGTGATTAGACTTCATGGATTCTAGCTCAGGATTGATCAGCTGCCTTCATATGCACTTATATTCAAAATACAGTCCTTAAAACCTCACTAGCTAAGTGTGTTCATTATAAAATTGGATGATATAGTTAATAGTTGGGTACTTATGATGCTTAAATGAGTCAAAATATGTAAAGTGCTTGGTGCTGTGTTTTGCACATAGCAAATGCTCAAAATGTTAAAATGCTGTAGTACTGAACATGGATATAATTATAACAGCCACCTGGTGAATAGGAGGCCTTCTTAGAGTTGTTTTAACATGGTTTTTTTTTTCCTATATATGTAATGAAGTTTTCTTTTTTTGGTATGAGAATCTAATTTATTCCAAAGAAAAAACAAAATACTTTTAGCACAGGAAGCAGAATGTGTGGGAAGTAGATCCACATTCTGAACTTCAGCTGTTGCTTGCAAGATGTGAAGCACAGCCACATTCAATGGGCTTGTTTATATGATGGCTGCTTTTGAGGTGTAAAATGGAAGACGGTCTGCTCAAACCCAGCTTTCTTCTCCCCTCTCCAAAAAAATAAGGCGTATAGGTTGACATACTGCTCTGGACAGACTACACTGTTTTCAAGATTTTTGTTGGTATTACTTAGAAGCTTCTGCACAAATAACACTGTAGAATATTTCCTTAACCTGTCAAATTTAAGAAAAAGGAATGTTACTGTTTCTAGTCTTTCTACTCCTACACCAACTTTCACTTCTGAACATAAAGCGGGTGGGCATGGTCTTCAGGAGGCCGAATTATTAGTTGATTAATATTGTTGTTGTTGTTAGGTGCCGTAGAGTCGGTATCCGACTCATAGCGACCCTCATAGGGTTTCCAATGGCTGTTTCGGGATTGCCAGGCCCTTCTCCCATTTTTGCGGTGCTGGGAATTGAATTCGGGACCTCAGAGACTGCAGTGCAGTGCTCTACCAACTGAGCTAAATCCCAGCCTTGATTAATATTATACTACTGGCTAAATATATAATTAACCCACTACATGATCCGGAGCATCTTAGAAAGCATATGAACTAAGAAATTTTATAATTTTGACATTTTACTTGGAAAAAAAAATCCAGAATTCTGCGAAACAGTTTTGAAGATGCCTCTGAGTCATTAATAGAAAGCTCAGGTTTTAAGACTGAACATCTTATTTAGGAGAATGCCCATACGGAATTACTAAGCATTAAGTGATTTGAATCATACTAATATGCCAACCGGGGCTGGGGTTTAACTCGGTTGGTACAGTGCTGCTCTGCTCTCTCTGAGGCCCTGGGTTTGATCCCCAGCACCATAAAAATGGAAGAAGGATGTGGCAACCCACTCCCAAAACAATCCCAAAACAATTAGCCATTAAAAACCATATGATGGTTGCTATGAGTTGGACCCAACTCGAGGACGCCTAACAACAACAATAATATGCCAATTAACTTTAGTTGTCATCATAATTAGTAGGCTCTGGGGCACATTACTGGTACTGTACTTGATTTTAACTTTTTGGCGGGGAGGGTACTGGGGTTGAACCCAGGGCCTCGTGCTCACATGCTCTGCAAGTGCTGTACTGCTGAGTTGCACCCTCGGCCCATTTTTTTTAACTTCTTTTGAGACAGGGTCTCCCTAAATTAGGCAGACTGCCTCTCATCTCGAACTTGCGATCCTCCTGCCTCCACCTCCCAAATCAATGGGATTACAGGCGTGCGCCACCGCGCCCTTGATTTTAACTTTCTAATTTCTACCTGCTTTATTAACCTATGAAGTAATAATGGAAATGAATGCTTACAGTAAAGCTTGAAATAAGCCCACAAACTTTATAATGCTAAAATAAATCAACAAACTTACTTTTTATATGCAACTTAGCTGTATGTTACTTTTCTATTCTGAACAAATCCACAAAGTTTAAAGCTATAATATAAATAAGAAGTTCAAATTGTTAGTGATTCTGTATAAAACATCCAGCTTGTAAAGATTATTTGATGCCTTGTGCAAAGCCAATTAGTCTGGGGTTTAGCTTAGTTAGCAGAGTGCTGCTCTGCACTCTCTGAGGACCCAGGTTAGATCCCCAGCACTGCAAAAAATGGGAGTAGGAGGTGGCAATCCACTTCCGAAGCAATCCTGAAGCAATCCCGAAACAATCAGCCATTGGAGACCCTATGATGGTCGCATTGAGTTGTACGTGACCCGATGGAACCTAACAACAGCAAAGCCAATTATTTATATAACATGAATATTTATATTTGATAGAATAAAGAACTTAACTTGTGGCATACAGGTCTTTATAAAAGCTTGCCACTTGTATACACATATGTAGTTCGAGCAAACATCAAACTGCAAAACATCCATTCCAAAGTCCAAGTGCAATACAAAGTAACTTAGCAACCCAACAAAACACAGTAAAACATTCATGTTTAGATTTAGTTGTGTCTTAAAGATAGGATTAGAGTCTAAAATAAACTGTTTTTGTGATCCTTATTTTGGCATTATGTTTATTACAACCCTACACAATCACTCATGATTTTGCTACACTACGTGACCACTTTGGTCTCTAATGAATTGTTTGAGCTGTACACGCTGAGTCTGACACACAGTTCAGTTGATGTTTAGAGATCTGTTCTATCCCAAGGAGAATTTGGATGCAGGCAGCAATACCTAATGTGTGTCTTATTCCCAAAAGAGTAACCCAGGTGGAAAAACATCATATTCTATAAAATATTCTGCTGAACATTAGTATTTTCCTCTTTCCTTGGTTTTCACCCTTCTCTTGGCTGCTTTCCATAATTATTTTCCACTGCTCAGGCAAGCTCTGCCTTCTGTGTTTCATTACTGAGCTAATTTTCCACTACATCCTTTTCCTCTTTGCTTGGTCATTTCACATCATATAGGTAACAGTGTGTTAGTTGCTGCCCTTTCAAAATTTGAAGAAATTTAAGGTAACTAAAGGGCATCAAGAGAGAGCCAACTGCAGTTTTCAGTTAACTATACATTGGCGTTTTATAATTAATACATCGGGAGATTTTGCTTTTGTTTTTAATTTTTAAAATTAAACTATAGCTTATGTTTTTTAAAGTAGCATATAATATGAGTTTCATTATGGCACTTTCATACAATTATGTCACATACTTTTATTTTTAATTTTTTCTGTACCTACTTATGACATTCTTCTTTTAAATCATATTTAATTCACAAATAATAACAAAATACTTCAATATACAATACCAGATGCTATAAGGTTGAGATTATGGCAATGTTAAATATTTCTGTAACAGTGTTCCTACAACCACAAATTATCATTTATACCAAGGTTTAGCTAAGAAAATGGACTACCACTTGTCCTGGGTTAAATATCCACCTTATTTTCTAATAAGCAGTAAAGTTCATTTTAGTTTCTAGACGATGACTCACAAAACCTACATCTGTCATGTTTGGATATACCTGCTATTGAAGACCCTAGGACAGAAAAGGAGTTTTACTCTTAGAATTAAAATCAACCAGGTAATAAGATCAGAAACTTGAAATAGCAACTACTATCAAGTGGCACAAATATCAAAATGGACTCATAGCAATTTTAATGGGATATATACATCTACACACTCTGAGGCCTAACTGAAATGTCCACTCGTAGGATTTCCTCAGATTCTCTTCATGAGTTTCCCCTCCTTTTGACTGCCTTTGGTTATTTAGATAGAAAAGGAGACCGTTAGCCCCACCCCTTAAATGAATTACCGAATTTATTCAGAGACCTTTGGAATTCTAGGCATTAAGAACTGATCTGATTACTGTGACCCCTGTGGTTCTTTGAATCTCTTGTTACCCCTAGTAGACCCAGAGCACTCATAATAATAACCCTTTGCTTAACTCATAGATAGGGTCATGAAAAGGCTGGGCTTTTGGGGCTACTTGATGTCTTCTCTTAGGATAAAGGGCAAGAACCAGGTAGCGCTAATCATAGGGCTTAGCATGGGCTTTGTAGAGCAGAATTTCTGGGAACTAGAATGAAGGCAGTGACCAAATCTCTCTGGGGTCCTCTCTTAGCCCTGAGGGTGCTGGGAACAGAGTTGCTTCCTAGTTTCATGTGTGGCCCTGGCTCCAGCTCATAGCTTCTTCCACCCAAGCCCACAGCTGTGGCAGCTGTGGCAGCTGTGGCACAGCTACATCTGCTGCCTAACTTCTTTCCCATGAGGGTGATAAAAGAGAAAAACAAGGAGGTCAGAAGACTACACACCAGCAACAGGATGGGTAGAAACTCCACCCCAAATGATTTGCTTACTCTCTAACAATATGGAAGGAGTGAAATATCTAGAACAGAACTGATTTTTTACATCCTGGTTCCACAAGCTTCTGTCAAGTCTTAGGGCTACTGTTCTAAGGTACAGTAATTAACATATGTGATTAGAATAATGATAACAACTACCATTTATGGAAAGCATACTATGTGCTAGGTAAACTGAGTACTTTTTACACGTACTATTTAAATCTATGCCTGCAACCGTAGCCCTGTGGCATCCGATCTCGTCATATCTCGGAAGTTAAGCAGGGTTGGGCCTGGTTAGTACTTGGATGGGAGACTGCCTGGGAACACCAGGTGCTGTAGGCTTGGGAGAAGGACGTGACAACCCACTCCCAAAAATCAATCTACCATTGAAAACCCTATGAACAGCAGAGAAGCACTGACAATAGTGTTTCACCTGTTGTACATAGAGTTGCTATGAGTCAGATACTGACTCGATGGCACCTAACAACAACATTTAAATCTATGGGCTAGGGTTTAGCTTAGTTGGTAGAGGGCCCTGGGTTTGATACTCAGCACCACAAAAATAGGAGAAAGTCTTGGCAGCCTATTCCTGAAACAAGCCCCCCAAAACCAATCAGTCATTGAAAACTCTATGAATAGCAGAGAAGTACTGACATAGTGCGGGGCATGGCACAGTATTGGGGAGTGTTTCATTCTGTTGTACACAGGGGTTGCTATGAGTTGGATTTGACTTGATGGCACCTAACAACAACAACAACGGGGCTGGGATTTAGCTCAGTTGGTAGAACACCGCTCTGCAGTCTCTGAGGTCCCGAGTTTGATTCCCAGCACCACAGAAATGGGAGAAGGACGTGGCAGTCCACTCCCAGAACAATCAGCCATTGAAAACCCCGTAAGAACACAACTCGACAGCACCTAACAACAACAACAACAATTTAAGTCTATATTATTATTTTCATTTTCTAAGAAGAGGAAACAGGCATAGAAAGGTGAAGTGACTTGCTAAAGGTAATGAGACAATGAGTGGTAGATCGTCCTGATGCCAGAGCTCATGCTCTTAACCCCTATACTATATCATATCTTTCTTTTGAGTTTTCTTTTTTCTCTTCTGTATTTACAAGGATGATATTTGGGGAAGGGAGCTTCATACAAAGGGTTTCAAGTGAGATTGTATTATTTTTTTATTTGATGTATTATAATTGTATTTATGAGTACAATGTGATGTTATGATATAGGTATGCACTGTGGAATGATTTGAGGGAGATCTTTAGTAGCTCTACTTTAGTGACTTCATTGTAGTTTGTCAAGAGTTTAAGTGATCAGACACTGCTAACCCTTGAGCCTGGCCTGATGTCTTAAACTCTGGACTCTGTCTTTGGCCATGAGCTCTGAATCCTTCCTCATTTAGATCTTTTCCATATGTAAAAATACATTAGAATAAGACTAGAAGCAGCCTTATAATTGCAGTTTTACTTATATATCCTTTTGTTCTATAAAATAGCTTGCTCTAGTAACAATTGAAAACATGCTAGGAAAAATGCCTTGAAATTAACAGCAGGATCTAGTTCTAGCAAATACTTTAGAACACTGATAATTTTATCCCATAATAAATCTTAGCCTTTCTAGAGCAAAAGAGGAATAAAAGACCCAATAAAAACATTTGGATTTTGTTGAGTTTGCCACCATTTTTTTTTCTTTTCTTTTTTCTTTTTTTGCATAGTACTGGAGGTTGAACCCATGGCCTTGGCCATGCTAGGCAAGTGCTCCATCACTGAGCTGCACCTCCAGCCCCTTTGTATTTTTTTATTTTAAGACAGGGTCTTTCTAGGTTGCACAGGCTATCTCTGGTCTCAAACTTGCAATCCTCCTATCTCAGTCTCCTAGGCTGCTGGGATCACAGGAGTGCACCAAGGCACCTGGCCACCACTTTATTTTAATAGGCAGAAAACTGAAAGTTGAAATTTATTAATAGTCAAAGAAATATACTGAAAATATAATAAAAAAGCAAGTTCTATTTTTGTTTTCTTCCTCAATTATATCAAACATGAACATAAGCATTAAAATGTAACTTCTTTGTTGTTGTTAGGTGCCATCATGTTGGGTCCAATTCATAGTGACCCTATGTACTGCAGAACAAGATATTCCCTGACACTGTGCTGTGCCTAGCACTATGTCAGTGCTTCTCTGCTATTCATAGGGGTTTTCTTGGCTGATTGTTTTATGAGTGGGCTGCCAGGTCCTTCTCCCACTTTTGCAGTGCTAGGGTTAGAACTCAGGGCCTCAGAGCACACAGAGCAAGCACTCTACCAACAGGGGTAAACCCCAGCCCCAACATCTTATTAGAGGCCATAATTCTATTTTTCAGGGTGATGGTCATGTATTCAGTGATTACAAAATCAGAATCTCAAGTAGGTGCATTAACATAGAAATTTTTCACTAACAGTAAAGAGTTTGCTGTGAGCTGTCATAACCTGATTAGCTAGATAATTTGAATTTCAGTCTGATCTCAATATTATTGCAGAAAAATGTCTATATGACAATGAAGTATTAGAATGAGATAAATTTTGTACAAACTTTTAAAAGTGTATATAAGTTTTGTCAATATATCATTTTCTCCCATGCAAGTACTAACTAGGCTTCTAAAATCAGACAACACTGGGCACATTCAGGATGGTATGGCCATAGACTGAAATATGAAACTTAAAAGACTGTGTTCATGGTACAGTGTTAGGGAGTGTTTTGTTCTGTTGTACATAGGGTCTCTATGACCAACTCAATGGCACCTAACCACAACAACATCAATATAGTCTTTTAAAGAAATGATGAAATGTTATAGAAGATGACTTCTGGATAATCTTCATTTAATATATATATGTATATATACATATATATATATACATATATATACACACACATACATATACATACATACATATATATAATTTTATATGATAAAATTATTAATTTTAACTTCTTTAAAAAAATAAGTACATGACTTACATAACTTATGTGGACTTAGGAAAATTACCCTGTCACACATTGAGCTATTAAGGTACAAAATAACTTCATACTTTTTTTGTGTGTGTCCCCTGTACCCAGTATAGTGCCTAAAATATATATGATACTCAATAAAAAAGAATTTGCAGGCAATTGGGAGCATGATACCCAGAAACCTCCTGTGAAATTCTAGGAAAGTAACTGATTTTTTGACCCTAAGTCTAAGGTCAAATGCAATACTAAACATTTTCATATAAATAAACAAATGCTGAATGCTATACATAGACACTATCAAAACTATAACTTTTTTAGAGAGGGTGAAATGCTATTGCTTTAATTCCAGGCTAAGAATTCCATTGATGTTTGTGTGTATTTCTTTTTAAATATTTTACTTTTTTGAGGTTTTATACTATAACTTACACATGCCATTTACTCAGTATCCTTTTCTCCTTTTTTGTCTTTATAGAACTTAATCCTACCTGAAATCATATAATTTATTTGTTTACTGGCTTATTTTCTACCTCAGGACTTTGTTCTGCCCACTTTGTCTCAACCCCAAAACCTCCAAAAGAGGTGTATACACAGGAGGCCCTTAATACTATTTGTGGAAAGAATGTACATCTTCACCAGAATCATTCCTAAGAAGAATGCTAGATGGAATAAATGCTCATGAGACAAAGATGTTTCCATCTTTCAAGAGCAAGATAGATATAGAATTTGGACAATTGTTTCATAAGTCATGGAAGTACAACTTCACATTTTAATTAAACAGTTCCTCTGTCCAATCAAACACTTGTAACAGCTAAACACAGAAGAGAGCCCAGACTTATACCCTTCTTCACCTGAGGGTTGGCAGCCATAATTGTGTAATTCCCATCATCATCTAGGGTGGCGGCTGTGGTATGGAGAGAGCAGGTCCCATCTAGATCTCTCTGAATGGTATAGTGATCACTCTTAGGAGAAATCTGTTTCCCATCTTTAAACCAATAGATCTGTGGAAGGAAACAAAGATTAGAGATTATGAATGTACTAGTCATTTGGAGGACTGATAATAACATTGTGGTCTCCAGAGCTCATCTATGTTTTCATGTTAAAATGTTAAACAAAGCACCTGACCAGGAAATTGGTTTTTGAGTGAACAAAACAAGTAGCTTGTTATTATTAGGTGCCATCAAGTCATGTCTGACTTATAGCAACCCTCAGAGGGTTTTCAGTGGTTTATTGTTTGGGATTGTTGTGGGAGTGGGCTGCCACATCCTTCTCCCACAAAAGTTTTACTTTATATAATCAAAATACATTAATAATAAAAATGGAAATGTAAATTAATAAGAGATGGAAAGAATAAAGTACTAAACAAGAAAGCCTCTTTAAAATTATGAAACATTTGAATTTGTACTAGGATAAAAGCAGTTATGTTAAAAACAAAAGCCTATCTTTCAAGTGAACACAGTATTCTATAAGAGTAGGAATCAATGATCTTATAATTTTATTGGTGATCTTAAGCCCTGGATAGGGTTTAAAAATATGTGGGTTTTCTTAATGAGTACTTTGGAAGTTCAACATATAATATTTTAGTTGAATTTCATTCCAAAGCTGCACATTTTCTTTTAACACATCCATTTGATACCATGTAAATATGCTAAAGAAGTTTTCTAACACAATAGAGTTTATTTTAAAAGTCTCATTTTATTAGAAAGTGAATATCGATTTGAAGATTTAAAGCCATTTTCTTTGATCTATTTTTCTCTGATTCAGTTAGTTAGAATTCAGTTTTAGGAAAAGAATATGACGGTAAAACTAAGCTGATAGTGAGAACAAGACAATGCGTAAAGCTATAGGGAATTAACATAAGACTGTGAGGTATTATATCATTTTCTCTTCCATTTTGCTGATTCTCATTTCAGCTCTTTAACACCACTGTTAACCTTTAAATTCCAGTGAGTGTATTTTTCATTTTTATATACAGATTTTATAAGTTTGAATTTTTTTGTACTATCTTGTTTCTATTTCTTTTGAAATTGTTTTGGTCATTTTAAATTCCATTATCTTAGGATCTCCTTAAGATTGTTCAATATATACAATACTAGGGCTTCTAATTTATTGTTTCTTGTGCTGTTGACTCTCCTCACCCTCACTGTTGCTTATGTGCTTCCCCCCCCCAGTACTGTGGGGTTGAACCCAGTGCCTTGTGCATGCTAGGCAAGTGCTCTACCACTGAGCTGCCCCCAGCCCTTTTTTTATTTTTTATTTGAAGACAGGGCCTCACTAACTTGTGCAGGCTGCCTCTGGTCTCACCCTCCTGCCTCAGTCTCCCAAGTCACTGGGTTTACAGGTGTGTGCCACAGTATTGAGCAATCCTCATATGGTTTGTAAGTTTTTACTGTAAACTAATGTTTAGTAGCATTTCCTCCCTTTTACCCAGTAAGAAGTCTGATATGTCTTAAGCTGTGGAAGTGTCCCTCAGGGAAATGTTTTACATTAGGTTTCTTCTGAAAGAAACCGAAGGACTTTCATCATCTAGAACTAAATTTCTTATTAATTTTTCTGCATTTGGCTCATTATCATGGGGCACTGTGTATTTGAGGTTTTGCTTTCTCTCCTTTTGTTCTTCTCACTTAAGGAAATGCTAATCTTGTTTATTGCTTTGCTTGGCTAGTGCACAGTTATTATTCCAGTCCTCCTTTTAAAGACAGGACAGGTCCCTACCCAGCATTTCCACATGCTTGTAGGGAGAGGGCTCTAGTCCAGATCAGCTGAATCCAGCATAGTGTCAGAAGTAGCTCAAGCTGGTCTCAAATTTGTGATCCTCTTGACTCAGCCTGCCGAGTGCTAGGATTAGAGGTGTGCACCACCACACCTAGCTCAGAAGTTTGAATTATCCTTTCTAAATAGTATTTCTTACCCTACTTCTGTTTATAATTATAGGAAGTCTTGGCTTTGCAGATTAAAGATTTAAAGTTTTTATCACCAGTGGTGAAGATTACTTTTCTGTGTGGGTACAGAACAGTGGGTCCATGTCTAAGTATGGCTACTTACCAGAAAGTTAATCTCACAGAGTTCTCTTTACTAATTTGCAATTTGAGAGTAATAATGAAGAGTAAATGACATAGGTGTGTGTAAAACTTGCTTGTTAATTATTTAGTAGTTACTAGTGGTCTATTCTACTCTGTTCTATTCTTCAAATCTCAACTCCACTCCTCATATTTTCCACTATTTTTAGTCTATAAGGCTCCCCAAAGATGGGCCTGAACTTAAAGTACATAAAATATTTTACTCCCTAAGAATCAAAAGAGATGGTCTGAATCTCTTCTTCTCACCGTATCTGCTGTATTTTGGAAGTTAAACTCTACCTCAGAAAATACAACTCTTGCCGTAATTTAGAAATGTCCCCAAAGTTTGCTGGCTGCAAACTTGGTCCCTAATGCAGGAGAGTTGAGAGGTGAGAGTTCTGGAAGGTGACTGGGTTATAAGGGCTCTGCCCTTTTCGATGGATTCAGCAGTTCATGGCTGTAATGAATGGTGGGTTTTGTTAGGAGTAGCTCTGTTATAAAAGTGAGCTGCCTCACATGCTTGCTCTGTCTTGCCACATGGTGACTTTGTGCTTTCTGCCCTAAGTGGAAGGAACCCAGGCTCTCATTAGTATCACATTCTTGGACTCCAGCCTCCAAAACCATAAGCCAAAACAAACTTCTTTCCTCATCAATTACCTAGTCTTAGATATTTTGTTACAGCAACAGAAAGTGGACTAAGAACTCTTAGAAAGTCATGTTTTTAGCTTACCTTTGGCTTTGGACTCCCAGACACTCTACATGTGAAGGTTACAGGCATTCCCTCAAAGATCTTGTAGTGTTTCAGCTTCATCTCAAAGAATGGTGCTATTCCATTTTCTACAGGCGCATCTCCATACTGAACTTCATCACCTGATTCATCCACAGGAGACCTTTCTAGCCTGTACTCGATTTCACTTATGAGTCTCTGTTCACAGCTGGAGACTTTGTATTCCTGTGTCAAACAAAGAAGTTCAAGTTAGCAACCTCAGTCCCTTGTTGTACAGTGTGTCTCACGGGTCTTACCTCCCTTTCCTATAAGGCACTGAAAAGATAATGACTTTTTTTTTTTTTTTTAACGTAGAGCTTAAAAACCATAATGTGAGCTCAGTTCAATTCCACAGAAAACAAGAAAACATCTGGAAGTGAGTACATATGATATTTCAAATTCTCTTCAAGTCCTTTCGTCAAAACAAAAGCAAAAAACAAGAAGATGACTTTTTTCTCATCTTTCTTGGGGGGCAGAGTAAAGGGAAGAAGGAAAGAAAAACCAACAACAAATGCTATGTATTCCTAAACTGTTCAGAGAAGTAACACCCAAAGGAACGCTGCTTTCTTTCTGTAGGGTAAAGCTTGATTTAGGGTGGTGTACCTCTCCAGAACGCTAATAGTTCATGTGGCAAGCAGCTGCAGAATTACATAGAATTTAATCAAATGAACAATGGGAAAAAATGGCATCATGTATTTTTTCTTTTTAAGTGTAAGAACCCCACTGCAAGCTGGGCATGGTAGCACACACCTGTAATCCCAGCAACTAGGGAGATGGAGTGAGGAAGCTTGAAAGTACGAGGTCAGAGGCAGCCTGTGTAACTTAGCAAGACCCTGTCTCAAAAAGTTTAAAAGAGGCTGGGGCTACAGCTCAATGGTAGAACACTTGCTTAGCATGTGTGAGACCCTGAATTCAACCCCCACCCTCCCATACCACCAAAAACAAAACAAAACAAAACAAAACAAAACAAAAAACACTCATTGTATAGAGGCCCTCTACTAAATCTGCTGCTATTAGAAACCCATCTCTTTAAAGGAAAATAGGATAGGCCAGTCAAAATTATGGTTAGAAATGCAAAAGAAAAATCAAGAACCCATCAACATATTATGGTGTTTAAGGCAAATCCTACAATTTCCTTGCTTATAAAGTCCAATGAAAACAAGGCTGCACATTATAAAATATTTTCTAATATTAAATAAGAGATAATTTTAATTAGGTTTGCTCTTAAGTTACTTGGTCTTTGGAAAAGAGCTTGTTAGTTTGAGGGAAGGAACACAATCTATGAGTAAAACTGAACAACACACCACGAGCTGTTTTAATTTCCACTGAATTAATCACTTTAAGAATAAGCACGTTTTCCCTCCTAGGAAGGTGAATAACAAATGGAAAGCTTTTCATGATTTGAAGTTCAGGGTATCCACTGACGCCAGAATTAAATTCAGGTTTGTAAATACATGACAAGAAAAATCACACCACAGTAATTTTGTTCATCTGATATTAAATGAAAATTGATACTGATCACAGTATTCTTAATCAGTATAGGGCAGTAAAGATAGACACACAGGTAAAAAAGGAAGAGCAGAAGAAAATAGATACAGCAGAAGACTAGAAAGAGAAGAAAGGCGAAAAGCTTAACCTTTTGACCATCCAGAGGATTCCCTACAGAAGCATGAGGAGACCCAGTGTCCTGTAACGGTAGAAAACAGAAGTGAAGACTAATAGAAATCATAAGATGCAGCAAGATTTCTAGTTTTCCTTAAGTGAAACACTTGTGGTAGTAATGTTTAACACAGAGAAACTCAGATTTTGAAGCTTGGCCTATTTCTCAATAGATAGGAGAGTTTACTAATTCTTTAGACATATCTTAAAGGTTGGTTTTGAGTTGTTTAAAGCTTGAGACAATATCCGAAAAATCCAAACCAATGTAATAGAGACTATAAAGTGACTTAGATCCATGAAATGATTTTTTTTTTTTTTGGTAGTAGCAGGGGAATAAAAATAGCATTTTTGGTCTTTTGCTGATTAGTGCTATATAATTATACAGGTAAAGAAAGACAAAAACCAACCTTTTCTGTACATCAATGTTTTACTTTGGCTAGACTTTAAGAATATAATGGGAAATGTTTATTAACTTATTTCAAATGTTGGTGAAAATGTGTTTCTCCACACAAAACTATTTTGCATTAAAGCACAGGACAGGAAAAACAGATACTCAAAAGGAAAATAAACTGATCAATATGAAGATAAAAAGAGCAGTTATCACTGATGGAAATAATTCTATTAATCACTTAACATAGTGTCTGGCAAATCATATCTACTTGAAAATATTAGCTATGAAGGTGATTGATGACATTAAAATGCTTTTCTATGCTTAGTCCTATACTTTTCATAAAATTGATCCCAAGAATAGTGTCCATAAAGAGTATGCAGAGAGGGGACAGAATAACTGGTATTTTTCCAAGAAGTCCAGAGCAGCATAGTACCTGATTAGCTGTTTCTTCTTCTGGTTCCTGGATATTAAAGACAGTTGCACTATCTGCACCTAGTAGTCGACGAGCCATTCTTTCTTCATACGTTAACCTCTAAGCAAAATAAGTTACAAAAGACACAAAATTAGAAAAAAACAATTATATATTGCCTTATGGAAAAGAGTTAAAAAATAAGAGGAGTTTTGATTTTTTGTGTGTGTTTTCTCTTTAAGCCTGTTTCTTTCCCTTGCTTCATTTCTGCTTTCACCCCTCCCTTCTGGTCTTCATGGCCTAATCCAGTGTTGGGAGATGAGATAACTAACCTTGGGAGTCACCAACTGATACAGCATGCATGTCAAGTGCATGATAAACAAGGCAGAGACCACATAGAAAAGACTTGCCTGATATATATAATATATATCTCATATATATATATCAAATATATATGTGATATATGTTGTTGTTAGGTGCCATCGAGTCGGTATCCGACTCATAGCGACCCTCTGTACAACACGGGAAACACTATTGTCAGTGCTTCTTCTGCTGTTCATAGGGTTTTCAATGGCAGATTGATTTTTGGGAGGGGGTTGCCAAGTGCTTCTCCCAAGCCTACAGCTTCTGGTATTCCCAGGCGGTCTCCCATCCAGGTACTAACCAGGCCTGACCCTGCTTAGCTTCCGAGATCTGACGGGATCAGATGCCACAGGGCTACCGTTGCAGGCATATGATATATATATATCAAAATATAATATATATATGTATATATGTATATATGTATATAAATAATTTTTTGCACAGGGTCTCACTGTGTAGCCCAGGCTGGCCTTGAACTCATGATCTTCCAGCCTCAGTCCCTCAAATGCTGGGATTACACCACCATGGTGGGCATTATACCACCATGGTGGGCATATACCACCATCCCTATAATGTCATGCTATCCTTAATGAAATGGCAGAAGGACGTGGCAATCCACTCCCAGGGCAATCCTGAAACAATCAGCCATTGAAGACCCTATGATGGTCGCTATGAGTTGGATACAACTCGATGGCACCTAACATCCTTAACATCCTTAATGAAAAATAAGGAGAAAAAAAATTTCAAACGGCAAAATATGATTTAAAGGAAAACTCTTATTCTGAAAGCTACTCATAGGCTTCAGAACAACCAAATCAGCTCTAAGACCAGCTGGCAGAAAAAACAGAAAGCTATTTAAAAGGAGAACACACTGATGAATAAGAAGATAAAAAGGACAGGTATAACCAACAGAAATAATTCTTCCAATCACTTAACACCATGTCTGGCACACAGTATATGCTCAATAAATACCAGCATATGGAAGATTTAGACTAGCTGGCAGTAATGGTCCATTCTGCTTTGGGAGTTTTACCTCTAAGAGTACTTCCTACCCTGCTGTGTAATGTAAGTGAATACAGGCAAATATGATAATCCACACAGAATGACTCTACATAGCTGAAGTAGGAATAGGACTATGAAAGATACTTGCCGAGGCTGACATCCATAATTCATGACTCCACTCAGAAGCAACTGCTTGCCCAGCAGAAAATAGTAGTGTTTTTGCACCAAGCAATCAACCTTTTGGATTCATGAAAACCATTCTTCTAGGACATTTTTATTCATAAGAAATGCCAGCATTTTTATTGTCAATTGGGGTGATTCTTGTACTCGGCTGTTGGTTTTAAAGTGCCTTACAATTATGGGTCTGGGAGGAGCTTTCAGAGACTGCCTGTCCCCACAGGCATTTTAAAAGATGGGGTTTGATTAGAAATAGGGAACAATTAGTAAGACAGAATGTGAAAGAATAGTGCAGAAGTTATTTCACATAAACTTCCAAACTTCTGAATATAGATGCAAATAGTATTGGAAATTTTCTAATCAGGAAAATATGTTGGGTAAATTTATAATTTCCAGTAATTGCTGGTTCTAGTTCCAGCTGAAACTGGGAAGTGAAACAAATCAAGTGCCAAATAGCCCTAAAGTTCAAATTACCGTATATTCTTGAATCTAATCCACACCCTTTCCACAGTTTCAGAGAGCTCTTGACCGAAAATCCACCCCGCACTCAGTTCTGACCCACAGGTGATTTTTTAGCTCTCTGAAACTGCTGAAAGCGTGCCTGATTAGGTTAGAGAATATATGGTATTTCACATAATGAAGAATGGACAAGGGACAAGGAGAGGTAGAGGGAAGTGTCTGGCGCGCAGAGTGATTCAGTCCTCTATGCTGTTTTGAAAATTAATTTTCTCAAGTCTACTAAAACCAGGGGGTTCACTTTCAAAGGGAGTTTTATTTTTATTTATTTATTATTTATTTTTGTGGTACTGGGGATTGAACCCAGGGCCTCACACATACTTTTGCAAGCACTCTACCATTAAGCAACACCTCCAATCCTTTTAAATTTTTTATCTTAAGATCTCGCTAAATTACATAGGCTGCTGCTGGCCTCAAACATGAGAGCCTCCTGCCTCCACTGCCGAGTTGCTGGGATTATAGTTGTGCTCAAAGAGAATTTCAAATCCTTTTTTTTTTTTTTTTTGTGGTACTGGAGATTGAACCCTGGGCCTCCAGCTTGCATGCTCTGCAAGTGCTGGACCACTGAGCTGCACCCCCAGCCCCATTTTTTTTTTTTTTTTTACTTTTTGAGAAAGGGTCTCACTAAGTCACACAGACTGTCTCTGGTCTTGAACCTGCGATCCTCCTGCCTCCGTCTTCCAAGCTGCTAGGATTACAGGCGTGTGCCACCGCAACCGGCAAATCCTTGCTCTCTTAAAAAGCCTTCCTAATGTTCTCATCTGCAGCCGTAACCCTGTGGAATCCGATCCTGTCAGATCTTGGAAGCTAAGCAGGGCCGGGCCTGGTTAGTACCTGGATGGGAGACCACCTGGAACACCAGGTGCTGCAGGCTTGGGAGAAGCACTTGGCAACCCCCTCCCAAAAATCAATCTGCCATTGAAAACCCTATGAACAGCAGAGAAGCACTGACAATAGTGTTTCCCCTGTTGTACAGAGGGTCGCTATGAGTCGGATACCAACTCGACGGCACCTAACAACAACAACAACAATGTTCTCATGGTGAATTTATCATCCTTAGTGGAAGGCCTGGAGTGACTTTTGCCCTGTTCATTATAGGCAGAATTATCAATTTGGTATTTATTTCTTCACTGTTGTTGTTGTTAGGTGCCATTGAGTTGGTGTCCGACTCACAATACAACAGGAAAAACACTATTGTTAGTGCTTCTCGGCTGTTCATAGGGTTTCCAATGGCTGTTTATTTTGGGGTGGGGATGTGGATTGCTGGGTCCTTCTCCCAAGCCTATAGCACCTGGTGTTCCCAGCTGGTCTCCCATCCAAGTACTAACCAGGCCTGACCCTGCTTGGCTTCTGAGATTTGACCTGATCGGTCACCACAGAGGTACAGCTGCAGGCTATTTCTTCACTAGAATGCACCTACTACCATTAGAAGCCAAACTTCAGTTTTGTTTCTAAACCACTATGCTATGTAGACATACAAACCCTTGTGTACAGAAGACAAAAAAAGCAACAGAATAATATGTAACATTAGGAAAAAGTTGTTTGAGAACCCCATTTTCTATGTTCTTTTTCAGTACTGAGGGTTTGAACCCAGGGCCTTGTGCATGCTAGGTAAGTGCTCCACCACTGAGCCACACCCCCAGCCACTTTTTTTTTTTTTTTTTTTTTTTAATTTTGAGATAAAATTTCACTAAGTTGCACAGGCTGCCTCTGACCTTGAACTTGTGATCCTCCTGTTTCAGCCTCCTGAGTCACTGGGATTACAGGTGTGCACCACAGTGTCTGGCCTAAGAACGCCATTTTCTAAAAGTGCAACTTTAATTTTCTTGTCCTAAATCCTCAAATGTGGATCTCTATGGTACTAATTGTGAATATTATTCATTGTTAAACAGGTAAATATAAATAATGTAGCCTTATATATAAAAGATACAAAACATAGATAAAAAATACATATATACATCACATGGCTGAATATTAGCTTCTAAAAATCTTTTAACCAAGAGAACCTTAGCCCATTTTTTGGTTAGGGACGGGGGGAATTGGACAGATGCCTTTACCTGGCTTTTAAAAAGTTCCCATAAATATTTGTTTTAATCTTTCAAAAGCATTAGTTGACAAAGCCAGGGAAAACTTCCAGGGTATGTACATTTACACATGTAATCACTTATTTCAGGAAGAAAATATTTTCCTTTTGTGAAGATCTTCTTTGTCCAGTGAAATGAATAACACAAAATTCGTTAGAATTTTAATCTTCCTTAGTCAGATTAAGATATCCTAAAAATTAAAATCAGCATCCAATACTCCTTCTCTGTTCACCTTTCCAATCAAAAAATGGTCTATTTTCACGTATTTATCAATGTGTGATAATTAAAATTGCCAGAAAACATTAACAGAGGGAGCTTTCTCCTCTGAAAGAGATGTGTGAAAGGGAAATTTTCTATGAAGAGGGGTCTTCTCTTCTACTGAAGGGCCAAGAAAAGTTTTCTGGTGCTAATCCATGACAAAGCTACAAAAGACTCCTGTGCCCAGGTGATCTTCTTACTTGCTAGATTTGCTTTTTCTGTCCACTTAAAATGCTTATTTGTGATTGTTGTTATTGTTGTTAGGTGCCGTCTAGTCGGTATCCGGCTCATAGCGACCCTCATAGGGTTTTCAATGGCTGACTGTTTCGGGGTTGCCTTGGGAGTGGATTGCCAGGCCCTTCTCCCATTTTTGTGGTGCTGGGAATTGAACTCAGCACCTCAGAGACTGCAGCGCAGCACTCTACCAACTGAGCTAAATCCCAGTCCCTTATTTGTGATAAGAGCCAGAAAAACAAACTAATGAGGAAAGACAAGTTCAATGGAGGCAACATCTTTTTTTTTTTTAAACCAGATTTGTATGTATTATACAATTCTGTAGCCTTAAGATATAATTATTTCTGTCTCAGTTTTAGTTGTCTTTGTCTGACAAGCCAGAACAAGATTGTGAAATCTGCAGTACTCTTTTAGGTTCCTGAATCAGTATCTAGTCATAGTTGGGTAAAATAAGAATGAACTTTACCAATGATTTCTCTAGCAAATGTTTTTTTTTTTTTTTTTTTTTTTTTTTTGGTAGAAGCAGTACATGACATAGAGTCTGAATTCTCCTTCTGGTACTTTAATTCCAGTTCCCTGCCTCTGGGTATAAACCATCCCATGGCGCACCTTCTCTCTCTATGCCCAACAGCCACCTGGCTACAAGAGAATCCCTGTGTTTCTTTTTCTTTATAATGTCAATACTCATTCGTTGTACTCTCAATCAGAATAGCTGTTTGCCCTTCTTTTCTGCCTCCCTGAGAAGAATGCTGGGATTTAGCTCAGTTGGTAGAGCACCGCTCTGCAGTCTCTGAGTTCCCAAGTTCAATTCCCAGCACTGCAAATTGGGAGAAGAACATGGTAACCCACTCCCAAGGCAATCCCGAAACAATCTGCCATTGAAATCCCTACGAAGGTCGCTATGAGTTGGACACCACTCGATGGCACCTAACAAGAACAACAAGAAGAATGTTGAGATTTAGGGGAAATGCCATGATTTTGTGGACAAATCTGAAGAACCTAAGCCTTAGTGAACTGAGGGATGAGCCCTTTGATGTGGGTATCTAATATTCCAAGTGCACGTGCCCCATCTGTCTCTCAGTACCGGCTGGCCATTGTTCAGGAGGTCCTCCTTGAAGCGAAGTTTTCGTTCCAGGTCTTGAATGACAGCATCCTTTGTGCCTTGAATCTCTTCATCAGAGGCTATTCTAGCAGTTCTACTGGCCTTCTTTGGAAATCCCCTGCAGGAAAAAAGGACAGTCAGTTGTCAGGCATATAAGTCAAGTCAAACATTCAAGTCCAATGAAGAGACAGTGTGAGGTATCAACATGTCATTCCTACTCTCTCTTTCTCTTTTGAGACAGGGTCTTGCTATGTAGCCCCAGCTGGCTTGGAACTCACTGTGTAGACCATGCTGCCATTGAACTTGTGAACTTGTGACTCAAGAGGCTTTTGCCTCTTGAGTGCTGGTATTACAGGTGTAAGCCACCAAGCCCAACTCTCTCTTTTTTTAATGCTGCATGTACTGCAACTGATACGGAAAGAAGCATGAGAACTGGTTTCTGCAGCTCAGGAAACACTAAATGGAAGTAGTCTTCAGAGAAGGTTCAAATACTTTGGGGGAGTATGTCTCAGCAGGTAGGTAAATGCCAAGGATGGGGAAGGCCTGTATTTTAATCCTAGGAAAACAGCAATGTAAACTGAAAAAATGATGTGATATATTATCAGACTTAGGTTTAAAATCTGACTCTATATTCAGTTTGTGATCTTGGGCAAATTTCTTAAAATCTCTTATAAAACAGGTATAGAAATATATACCACATACAGGTGTTGAAGGATTTGAAAAAAGACATATTTCTCTCATAATTTTATTCATTTATCTAGTCCTTTGAATTTATTTTATTCAGCAATAGTGTTTAGTCCATTCTCAGTAAAGCCCTTATCTGAAATGCTTGGGAAAGTGGTTTAGATTTTTGGATATTTCTATATACATAATGAAATATCTTGGGGGACTCTTGTCTAAACATGAAGGTCATTTATGCTCCATATGCACCTTATATATATAACCTGGAGGAAATTTTATACAGTATTTAATGTGCCTGCATTTTGACAGTGACCCATTGCATGAAATCAGGTGTAAAATTTTCACTTGTGGCATCATGTCGGTGCTAAAAATGTTTTGGATTTTGAAGTGTCTCAGATTTTGGATTTTCAGATTAGGGATGCTCAATCTGTATTGAGTTTGTTACTTTCCTTTCCATCCTCTTGTATCCTGTTTGATGAGAGTAAGCCAGCATTATATAAGGTCTTCTTTTTATACCACAGGCCTCTGGAAGGTCTGCAGGTCTTACTATGGCTGGCAAACCCTAAATCTTCTAAAATCCTGGAGTAGGATAGGAGATACCGCAGGACCTTTCTTTCCAAGGGAAAAAACAATGCCCTGAACTGTGTGAGCCAGGGGTCACAGGTGCTGCATGCTTGATAGATGTAGAATCACTTTTGTTGCTTCCTTTAGCAAGCTGCTTGTTTCTCTGCCTTTTCCCTCATAAGGTAGTGGGTACAGAGTAATGAGAAGTGGAATGCTACACAAGGTGAAATGAATGGCCCATCACTACACCTACCAAAAAAGTTGAATTTTAACAACAAAACTTGAGATAAAAAGAAAAGCAAGCCAGAGAAGAATATATATATTCTACTTATAAACACTGGATGGGAGACTGGGAACACCAGGTGCTGTAGGCTTGGGAGAAGGACCCAGCAACCCACTCCCAAAAAACAATCAGCCATTGAAAACCCTATGAATAGCAGAGAAGCAGTAACAATACCATTTTGCCTGCTGTGGGCAGGGTTGCTATGAGTCGGACACCGACTCAATGGCACCTAACATCATCATCAACAACAACTTATAAACAGGCAAAAGCTTAGCAGTGTGTTGATAGGGCAGTAGTGCTCAAAGTCTGGACCCTTAGCATCAGCATGACCCTGAGGAGGTATTAGTTGCACATCTGTAACCTCACTCTAGACCTATTGTATCAAAAACTCTAGTGTTGGGGGTCTAGCAATCTGTATTTTAACAAATTCTCTAGGTGATTCTGACACAAATGAAAGTTTGATAAACAAACAAAACACATACATGGTAAAACTGTAAAAGAGAAGGGAAATGATTAACTTAGAAATTCAGGGTAGTGGTTACCTTGGGAGAGAGAAGAGTATTATATGCAGCTAGGGAAGGTCACATAGGGGTTTCCGAGGTACTAGAATTGGGTAAAAGTTTCACCTTATTATTAAGCTATACATACACATAGGATGTATCTCTTTACTTACATATGTTATGATAGGATATTTCTAAGTTAAGGAAAAAAAGGCTTCACTGCAAATATGTCAAAGCATCGTGTGCCTGACATCATTGATATGTAGAAAGCACCAGTACGGATGTACCTAAACGCTGGGTTTACCAGCTCTTGGCTTTTTGTTGTTTCACTCAACAATGCTGGGAATGAAACATCCCTAAGTATGCAGGTAGAAAATATAAGGATCCTGTAGCTACTTTGCATGCAGCCCTCACTAGTAGTAATAACAGGTACTCTTGAGTCTTAGCTCCCGGTGTGCCCCATAGTCATTCTTTCTTCTTGTCCACATTCCTTTTTCTTGTTAAACTTTCCTGATTTTGTTGGCATTTACCCTTCAATGTGTTTAGAAAAGGTGATTCTCCTGCACCCCATACACTCAGGTTGGTTGGTCTGAGCCAGCTAGAGTGGTCTCAATCTTCTGGACAATGATTAGTTTAGCCAGAGGTACCTGATGTACCCTTGGAAAATGAGATTGGGATAATGGAGGTGGGGATGAGAGGTGAGGTGCTCTGGTTTAAAAGTTTCCATCTCTAAAAGGAGACACATAGGAAGAAATCCCCCTCTTCTTTCATTGGCTCTTGCTGTCCAAAATGTAATCTCAAAAACTGCTGCATCTATTCCATGCCCATGAGAAGAAAGCCCATAACATGCCAACAATAACAAACTAGAAAGAGAGTTCCTGGATCCCTGTTCATGTTTTGGGGGGCACTGTGTTAGCCTACCATGGAATTTTCCTAACTCAGACTTCGATGTTAGTAAACTCTGTGTATTTAATCTACCTGTAGAACCAATGGTGGAAAATATCCTAATTAATAAAGCCTGCTTTTCCAGGTCCATCTTTTTAGTCTTTTGCCCTTAAAATTCAAATAAGAGCACACTAGAGCTTAACATTAAAAAAAACAAAGAAAGAAAATATTGTGAGATCCTAAATGGCTAGTCAAACTTAAATTTGTATCCTACTCACTGGAAACTGATCTTGACATTTAGGGAGATGGGCAGAGAAACAGTTGATAGTGTTGATAGCAAAAGCCATAGAAATTATTTATAATCTCAATTTTTAGTACCAGGCAGTCATTTAACAAAAATGTGCATAGTTAGCTTTCCTGTACCTGGAGCCTCCCTCCTCTTTCCCAGGGTGTGTCATCAGCCTTCAGTTTAATGTCTCCTTGGAAAAGACATCCCTAAGTCTACTCCATTAGCAACGTATTTATTTTCTTCTTAGCACCTATCAACCTCTGTTGTTCTTAAATGGTCTCTCTCTCACCATGGCTCTTTTGTTAATCACAATGCTCATTAACAGACACAAATATTTCTGCAATGAGTGAATGGATCTACTGTTATCTTCACATCAGATGTCTCTCCTATCCCTCTTCAAAGACACTTATGTTAGAGCCATGTGAAATCAGATCACATGTAAAAAGTCAAGCTCAGGACAAGTAAACATTATATGATTTTAAAAGTAAAATTTTGTGCTGCTTTTGACTACAACCTTACACCTGAGAAATAGAGGAACTGCGTTTTGAAGTCACCTGAAGATAAAATTGAAGACACATAGCTCTTTTACATCAGCTATTACTGGATACACAATTCCCTTGGGGTTTAGGGTAGAGTGCTGCTCTGCACTTAGGCCCTCGGTTCAATCCCCAGCACTGCAAACAATGACAACAAATGGGAGAAAGACATGGCAATCCACTACTGAAGCAATCCCAAAACACTTAGCCATTGAAAACCCTATGAGGGTCACCATATGTGAGTCAGACCCGACTTGATGGCACCTAACACCTAAACCTGAATAACACGTAACTCAGTTGCACAACTGTGTGGTAATGAGCAGCCTCTGATGACAGAAGGCATCATTGTGTTTCTACAGGCAGACTACAATGAGAACTGTGTCCCCACAACAACTGAGAATCAAAGAGGTAAAAAGGTGACTGTCATGGCCAGAAAAGGTCATCTAAACAGCAAGAGCAGAGAACTGATGCTTGTAAGGGGCTATAATTGTCCTGGACAAATAAAATGACACCTACAGTTGTGCTGGACAAGTAAAACCCTATTCACTATAGAATAAATCCTGCTGGTGGGAAAGCACTTTTCAATATGCCCAACTCTTTTAGGGGGACTTAGAACAACGGCTCTGGAATATTGCATAGAGAAGCCATTTATCTTGGTTTGCATGCTTGCCACTCAAACCACCCAAAGATTACAATTAAGATTACTTTTTGACCCTGACCATTCTATATATATTTTGAAAAGTTAATTCCCTAAACACATTGATTATCAGCATTATGTACCTGGGCATAGTGGTACATGCCTATAATCCCACCCTCAGGATGCTGAGGCAGGAGGACAGCAAATTTGAGGTCAACCTGGGCCATGTAGCAAGACTCTGTCTCAACCTTCCTACCCACCTGCCCCCCCCAAAAAAAAGATTACTAGCATTAGAAAGACATTTATGTAATTCCTCTTTTCTTATAGAATTTAGGGTACTCATATTTTCTTGGTTATGAACAAGTAACATTGAAATAAGAATCTATCATTTAAAGATTTGTTTAATTGCCCTATAGTTATTCCACAATCATTTATTGAGGATCTAGCAAGGCACACTGCTAAGCCAATACATCAATGCAAATTCTGTTAGGCCTAGAAAAAATAGTTGGCTTATAAGGTAAGCAATTGTATTACCTGTAATACAATTCTACCACATATGAGAAATTTTATGCATAAAAATGAAGAAAAAAAAGTTTTATCACTACAGTCTCACCATTATTCAGGTGAGATTGCAAAGACAACCAAATCCAATGGCTGTCCTTCGTTACAAAAAGTTAATAATCGAGTTGGAGAATAAGGTAAGGAATAAAGCATGTGCTACTAATTCTAGGTGCTATGGGAGTAAAAAAGAAAGTGTAAACAGTGCTGGCTGGAATGACTGGCGCGGCCAGATATCGAAGACAGACACTGAACGATGAAGATGTCGATGAGTATGGAAGAGAGAAAGGAATTCAGAGTCAGCACGAACAAAGGCACAGAAGCGAGAAACTTTTTGTTACTGCTTAAGAGCTCCAAGGCTTGGACTTGGTACCTAATGATTATCTGCCTCAGTTTCCTCCTCCATAAAATGTGGATGTTAACAGCATGTACCTCTTAGGATTATTAGGAATGCTGCATGGGCTGGTGTATATTAAGCATTTATACTATCATGTGGCATAGCAAGAGTAGCTCTGGAGAGGCCAACACAAAATATCCAGGCTAGAAGTGAATTACAGAGACTGGCCAAGGGCAGCAGAAGGAATGAGGGGAAAGAGTTTAAAACAAGGCCAAGAATTCGTGAGCAGTTTCCATGAATGTGTAAACAACCCTCACCAATGGCCTTCTCAGTGCTCAAGTGTGTCCAAGGCACTGGAAATACAATACCGAACAAAACTATGTCACAACACTTACACAAATTATATTCTGCAGTGGAGATGGCAGAGATACAGGGCCGGGCGAAAGAAGGAAAGGATGGACACATCAGGAGATGGTAAGTGCCACACAGTGACAGGCATATAACAAATGGCAGGAGACCCTGCAGCTGAAGCTATAAATGACAGGACATTGCCGGTTGTGTGAAGACCCACAAGAAGACAGCTGGGCAGTGCAAGGTGCTGTGGCCAGAACGAGCTTGGCAGGGCTGGCGGATGGGTGCTGGGCAGTGTGAAGAAAGAGGTAGAGAATTATTTCTCACACTTAATCTAATATGGAACCTGTTCTTTTTTTTTTTTTTTTTTTCCAGAGGGGATCTCATTGAACCAGTATAATCCAGAAAACACTTTAAGAAATTCTGTGAAATACTGAAGCTAGGGTTTAAGGTTAAGGTTAGTGCTAGTCATCAAAATGGAGTATTTGGGAAGGGGAGACACAAAGAAGGAAAAGTAATTATAAGGTTTTAAGGCAAAGCTTTGGCCACTGAGTTTGTTTTCCTATAAAATTAATACTGTGTTGAAGTTTAATTTAAGATGGTTGGGGATTTGCTCTGGCTGGAGTTTAATGTAAGACGGTTGTGGATTTGCTCTCCCAAATGAAGAACAGCCAGCTCATTAGGAAATAAAGAGTATCTAGTGACAAAGAGATACTCGCTCTTCATGATGGTTTGTACAATTTTAAAGAAATGATTATTCAAAGTACACTGATACCAAAACCAGAACTCTCCACAAAAATCCATACTCAGAGGCAAACTTTAACGAGTAAACAATTCATTAACATACTTTCCACATGTGCAAAAAAATTACTGATCTGTTTACTCTGGCTTTAACAGTAAGTCAGGTGCCATCTTAAAATAATATTCATGTGGTTGGGATAAAGACATTTAAAAATATACACAAGCATCTGGTAAGTAAAATCTTCCAGATCTGACCACCACCAAATCCCAGGAGTCGCTCCACCCACTACTGAATAATTCTGAATACATCCTTCCCTTGATATATATTATTCTAGTTCAGTTCTGTCAGTGTAGTTCAGAAACTCAAATCTCTAGATTACAACCCTGGTTTAAGAGATCAGGTGCCTGTCTTTTTAACTACTAAACGTCTTCTTATTCTCAAATTTAGCGAAATCTGAGGGTAACTGAATTCCACAAAAAATTCATAGTGAGCAAACTCATTAATATGTTGGCATTAAGGAAACTTTTATAGTCAAGGATGTGATATATCCATGAATACGTAAAAGAGCCCAAGATGTATAAACTGAGTTTTTGTACATCAATTTTTTTTAAACTGAATTTTATTATGATACTAAAGTGGTTAAGTATAAAAAATGGGTACCTAAAGTTCTTATTTAAAGGGAAATACAT
This sequence comes from Pedetes capensis, assembly GCA_007922755.1. Lineage (NCBI taxonomy): Eukaryota > Metazoa > Chordata > Mammalia > Rodentia > Pedetidae > Pedetes > Pedetes capensis. The sequence continues at coordinate 64,274 of VMDO01008968.1, forward strand.
AATTTTATTCTACAGCATTAAATTCTCTTCACATACCTTTTGTGAAAAATAAAATGACAGAGGTGCATAGGCTATACCAACTTGTTCACTGAACATGTCTGACTGAGCTGCCTCCTGGGACAGAGACATTTCAGCAGAATCCTCACTCAGGCACAGACCCTGGAGGCCTTGCCCACTCAGCTGCTGGGAAATACCTGGCCAGGCTGGGTAGGATATAACTTTTTGTGGGATCCTCTAAGACAACAAGACCCCAGGAATGCCCCAGCCTCTTCAAAACTCTGTTTTCTAGAGGAGAATGGCAAGGCCCCCATCCATCTGTTTTCCTGAAGACAGGAGTAATGAGAAGGTTGTGAATCCCAATGCTCCTTTGGCCTATTGGGTTCTTTTTTATTGGTTGCTATTTAACCAATGGGCTGGGATTTAGCTCAGTTGGTAGAGCGCTGCGCTGCAGTCTCTGAGGTCCCGAGTTCAATTCCCAGCACCGCAAAAATGGGAGAAGGACCTGGCAATCCACTCCCAAGGCAATCCTGAAACAGCCAGCCATTGAAAACCCTATGAGGGTCGCTATGAGTCGGATACCGACTTGACGTCACCTAACAACAACAACAATTTAACCAATACACCTGTAGCCATACCACTGTGGAATAAGATTTCAGAAGCTAAGCAGGGCTGGTCCTGGTTAGTACATGGATGGGAGACTGCCTGGGAGCACCAGGTGCTGCAGGCTTGGGTGACAGACCCGGCAACCCACTCCCAAAAATCAATCAGCCATTGAAAACCCTATGAATAGCAGAGAAGCACTGACAATAGTGTTTCATCTGTTGTACCTAGGGTCGCTATGAGTCGGGCACCGACTTGATGGCATCTAACAACAAGAAGAATTTAACCAATGTCTTGACATTTAAACTGCCTAAAATGCTCCCCGTACATCTAAAATTTTATTAAAGTACAACAAAATCTGTTGCAAACTCAGGGGATTTTGTTTTGTTGCTTGTGCAATAGTTTTTTTTTGATCAAGAAATATTACATATCAGATTTACTAGAGATCCACACTCAAGGCTCAGTCACACTATGCCCTCTCTACTCAGGCTCACTCCAGAACCCTGGGAAAATGCTTCACCTCCCGAGTATAGAAGGATGACAGTGTTCCCCAGCTACCTGTTCCCTGTAAGTCAGAGGAAAGAGCTGAGAGCCTGAAGAATAAAGGCTCTCATTAGGACATCCATGTAAAAGCTCTTGTTGACACTCCTGTTTGTGATAAACATGGAGTAATGTTTCAAGCCAAAGCCCTACTTATATCAAAGGCAACTAAGGGACATTGTAAGCTGGGGATGGCAGCACACAACTGTAATCCCATGACTCAGGAAATGGAGGCAGGAACATCACAAGTTCCAGGCCAGTCTGATCTACACAGAGAGATCCTGTCTCAAAAACGAAACAAAAACAAACCAAACAACAACAACAGAGAGACATTGTGGCACTGTGGCCATGTGGAATTCCTTATGAGAAGAGATCCAAAGGCCACGAAAGTGAGCAAAAACTATAGGGCCTCTCTGATGTCAAGAATGAATGTGATCTGATTCACTCTTCAGACTCGGAACCACCACACAGGGGCCTGACCAGATAGAAGTGCTACACTGTGCCCACGTGGCATTGCCACATCTGGATTCTCACCACCACTGGGGGTCAATTCACTGTGTAGTAAAACAAGGTTACAGCAGTGGGAGCCATCTAACTACCAGCAGTGCAATGATTTTATAAAAGTACAAACATTTCTTTGTAAGGTATGTTCTTCTCAAGGCCGCTATCTAAAAGAATGGGTCAACCTCTCTGCCAGTGATGCCAGTGACCTTGGGGAAGAATGCAGCTGCCTGAGGAAAGACAGACACTCGAGGACCTGGATGTGCCACCAACCAACAACTGCACACAGTTGCTGTGAGTCCCTGGAGGCTCACGGTACTTTGCCTTCTTAGTTTTGTGGTTTATCCTTTGTTCCCTGCCTTGACTCGCCTACCCAGCTATATGAGAAACAGAACCTCATCTCCACAGACTACTTAGAAACTCAGTACCTATTGATCTTTTCTTCTCCAGATTAAAATAACAATGCTAAATCCACAAACAGAATAAAAGAGAAGATGTGCAATTGGTAAGAAAATCGAGATGTGTGAAATTGATATTTAAGATTTTAGTAAACAAGGCAGGTAAACAAAGTCTCATGAATTTCTGTTTCCTTGAGTCATTCCTAATCAACCCACTGCTAGCACTTGGCATAATTCGACAACAGGCAGTTCTTGCAAGTTGAAGGGAGCCAGTCAGTCATAGCAGCCTGAAAGGGACACTCTATTTTTGGCAAACTATTTGGATTATCATGAAGGATAAATAGTGACATTTTGGCTTTAAACTGAGAATGCAAATGATAGATCCTAACAGTGAGCCAGAGGAAAAAAATGTTTCAAAAGACACATGTATTAAACCCAAAGAATGAATTTTTCAAGTGTGTGTGATTGAGCAACAGGAAAATTCCTTCAAGACAAGAGGATAACCATATAATGGCTTATTGGGCTGGCACAGAGCAAAAAATCTGCAGCCTGGTATTGCCACTTACCTTTAGTGTCCAGGGCTTAACTTTTTTTTTTTTTTGTATAGTTTTCCACAGCCACAAATCAGCCTAACTTCTACCTTAATTTTTAAGAAATACCAAGAACTCTTTTGTGGTAACAATTTTGTGGTAGCCAAGAATTAGGAAATACCAAGAACTCTTTTGTGGTAACAATTATAAAATATTTTTGCTCCAAAAAGTGAGTAACAGTGATGGAAGAGATAAGGAGCAGGTGTTCCTGGAACTTAAGCCCTTAAAACTAGTATCCTCTTAAGAGTTTCAAAGATCAGAATTACCACTGTTTCTACTTAAGATGATTAAAGGCAAGACCATCCAGTGCCTGTGAAAGACTAATCTTTGATCAAATTCTTTGAGACCCATTAGAACAGATTATTTATGTGGTATTTATATTCCTGGGAGGCGAGATTTGCTACCATTTTAGAGAACCGTCTTACAACAAACTCCCACTTTGTGAATCTCCGTGATAGTTAGCTTCTCTGCAGCAAGATAATACTTCATTTTCTACTAGGGAAACAGAGGTCCAAACAGAAGAGCTGGGGAGAGAAAGTTCTTCCTCAGGCAAGTTCACTGACTCAACGTCCAATAGCAGACCATTGTCACATCATCTATACAGATTCCATGACACATTTATTTTTGACTGTACTTTTTCCAATAAGGATTTGGGAAAAAGCCAATTTCAAACATAGAATTTAGGTAATCAACATTCAGAAAGTGGCCCCCAAAACAAAGCATTGCTAACTGGATCTCCCTGATACACCTAGTCAAGGCCAGATATCGCAATGATTGTCTTTAACGTAGCATTAGTACATTATCTCCTAGCCATGGAAAACTTTACATACAAAGGAAAATAAATCTGAGAGTCTTCTCACTTCTATTCTCTAGTAGGGTGTCCACTTTTCTCTCTGAACAATATTGGGCTTCTGGGAAACTCTAAAGAAAGATTTCAGCAGGAAGAGCTGAGATAATGGGTACGGACCGTCTTGACTTTTGCTAACACATTTTTGAATTCTTCAGTAAAATAAGTGCTTAGTGTTTACTCGCTCTCCTCTTCAACAAATTAAGCTAACATCTGGTTATGTATCTTTTGAAGGTTTTATGGCACTTTTGAGATATCTTTTATCTTCAATGATTTTCTATTTTAAAAAGTTCATAGGGTTGCCATTGTGAGGTAGAGAAACAGATAATCTACAAATAGAAATACTTCGAGAGACGAGTCAGGTGATCTATCTAGAGATCATTATCAGCCAGGGACAGAACTGACACCATCATTTCTCACTATGCTCTTATTTATGTGCATCAAAATATAAAGACATTAATTTTTCCCCTTTCTGGTCAAACACTAGATGTATATAAAGAGTTACTAATTATATTTAGGTTTTCCTAAAACATTAAGTATATACTTAATAACTAAGTTATTATATCTATTGTAATGCTGAGTTGAAATACCAAGGGACATAGTTTGGTGGTGACAGTATGAATTCTTAAGTCAGGCAGACATGGATTCAAATCTCAATTCAGTGGCTATGTAACTGCAAATTATCTACTGAAATCCTCACTTATTTAGGTGGGACAATGATACCTCTTAGGAATGTGGTATCATATGAAATAACATGTGAATTGCTCGGCAGCACACTCAATAAATGGTAGCTAAAACTACCTTCGTCATAATCATGAAGAGCACTGCAGGGATTTTGAATAGTTCCTGATGAAAGTATTATGTTGTTCAATTCATAGGAAAAAATATTGATCTCAGTAATGGTAGGTATCTATGCCTGCAAAGGTTGGTAACATTGGACGCAGGGAAATACGTAACCGGCTACAGTGGCCCTCCTGCGTTGGAGGCGTGGGAGGGCACCTGCAGGGAGCACTGGAGCTGCACGGCTGTTTTAGGTGGGAGGGAGGCGAGGGATATGGTTGTCACTCACGCGGGCGTGACGCCCTTGGGCAGCCCAAGGGCGTTGACAGCGATGGGAGGCTGCGGTGGCTGCGAGGGCAGCAGGGAGCTGAGGAAGGCGGCGGGCGTCTGGCTGTGGCCATAGCGGGCCGCTGGCGAGGAGCACTGGGAGGTCGGGGCCGAACTCGGCAAGGGCGGTGGAGGCGGTGGCAGCGGGAACACGTCGGGCACCGGGAAGGCTGTGGTGGGACTGAACACTGGTGGCGGCGGCGGCGGGGGAGAGGGCGAAGACGGGCACCACGCGGTCTCCACCTCGGGGCTGAAGGGCTGCGCGAAGGGCGGCACAGGTGCGCGGCCGAACTGCTTCGGCGTCGGGGACATGGGCGACGGGAGGCTGGAGGAGCTGGGGCTGGAGGCCGGCGTGACGTGGCCGGACGCAGGGCCCAGGTTCTGCGCGGCGATGAACTGCTTGGGGCGCGCGTAGTTGAAGGAGCTGGAGGACTGCATGGTGGAGGCGGAGCGGGAGGCGAGCGCGCTCATGGGCTCCGGGGAGGCGGGCAACACGCAGGCCGCGAGCTCGGGGAAGGCGGGCGGTGGAGGGAAGGGCGGCGAGGGGGGCGCACTGCGCTGAGCACTCGAAGAGTGGCGCTCGCTGGCCTCCTGCTCCAGGCGGATTTGGTTCTGGAGTTGCTGGATTTTCAGAGGATCCCTGCGGGACGGGGAGAGAGAAAAGCGACACCCTAAGAGAGGACACTGGAAGGACACATCACTGTAGGTAGCCAGATTAATTTGTGAACATAACTTTCCTCTTACACCAGCTCCAAATGGACCCGGTGAACAAGGGACAAGTTATCCTGACGTGTGTGGCCCGAAATGAATTCTGGGCAAAGCAATTAATTAAGTGCGACGGGCAGTCAGTGTCTGATTTAAGTTTTACCTAAAATGATCCAAACCAGTTTTGCTGACTCTGGTGAAACTTTTGTCGGACTTCCAAGAGCCTTTTTTTTTTTCAGTACTGGGGGTTGAACCCAGGGCCTCGCGCGCGTGCATGCTTTACAAGTGCTGGACTACTGAGTTGCACCCCCAGCCCATTTTTTTTCCTACTTTTTTGAGACAGGGTCTCGCTAAATTACGCAGACTACCTCTGGTCTCGAATTTGCAATCCTCCTGCCTCTGCCTCCCAAACCGCTGGGATTACAGGCATGCACCACCCTGCCCGCCAAGAGCCAAATTTTAACAAAACCAGATATATTAGGAGAAAAACTTCTGACATGGGTTCTCAGGCCTCTCATTTGTAGCCAATTTTCTTTTGAAAAAGAATTCTATCAGAATGAGAAAGCTAAAAGAAAACCCCACTTGCCTGAATTATTTTTATAGATTAGGTGAGCCCAGTTTGCCTACCTCACTGCTATCAACTCTGCATTCAGTAAAATAGTATGGAGTGGTTTTTGTCTTAAGACCTGCTTTATTCTTTGCACTTGTTTCCTTAAAAAGTCTTTGCTGATGCAAAATTTTAGCGTAAATTCTGAATTACCAATTATGTACAAAGACCTTAATACACACTGATAGTGTGCTATAGCTCAAACATATGCAGGCAAGTGACACTTGTCTTTAACATGTAAGTGTCCAGCAAGGACTATCAAGTTATTAATTTTGTAATAATATTGTAGTTTCCATTCCCCAAATATTTTCCATTGAGGAGAGTTTGAATTTTAATTTTTGAAACAAAACTTATTAAGCAGTTACTTAGCTAAAATCTCTCTTTTTTAAACCCCAAAGCTTTCCTATTTAGCTTAAGTGTATATCTAAAATGTTTTCCTTTATCCAGTGAAGTAGAGAGGGACCAATGGCTGTCAAAAGAAACGTCAACAGAAGGTGGCACTGTAACAAGCAGAAAAAATAAGAACAATTCTATGAAAAGGCAAAGCTATGCACCTAACTCTAAACCTTAAAAAACAAAACCATTCTTATAGCCAAATATTTAATCTTCAAAAATAAAGCCTTCTAAAACTCAAAGCAATAAAAGGAACTGAAGCTGCTGATAAGAAGTCAAAAAAGATTTAAGTCTGCTATCAAGTATTGGGCTGGGGTTAGCTCAGTTAGTCCAGTGCTGCTCTGCACTCTCTGGCCTTGGGTTCGATACCTAGCATTGCAAAAACTGGAGAAGGACCTGGCCACCCACTCCCGGAACAATCCTGAAACAAGTAGCCACTGAAAACCCTATAAATAGCAGAGAAGCACTGACATAGTGCTGGGCATGGCATAGTGTTGGACAGTGTTTCCTTCTGTTGTGCATAGGGTCACCTGAATCGGAACCAACTTAACAGCACCTAACAACAATTAACATCAAGTATCAGTAGAAGTAGGAACATCAACAAATTCCAAACTCCTTCCTGTGTCTTTCATTCCCCTTTATAATTATCCAGTAACATGATTCCACTTAAACCCATGAAAAGACAAATACTTTCTTGAGAACTGAAAAGAATAAAGACAAGATGGTTCTATATTCGTAATCTGTGCAGAACATCAAAGATTCTTAACAATAAAGGACTTTGTGGGGTCCTACTGAACTTAATTTGAGCATTTTAAAGGCAGCCATGCCTCGGCTGGGATTCATCACTGCCCTGAAGTTCCAGATGTCTGTGTGGTTTGGATAGACTGCCCCAGCACATGTGTTCCTGCTTCATGTGCTGAGAACTGGCCCAGGAATAGAACTCATAAAAACCACCCACCAGGTCTAAAACCCATGATCCAGCAGTCTCACTCTGAATGCCCCAATGCTCCTTTTCTTGCTCTTCCTGCCCTTACAATCTCTTTTATACTTCCTGGATATGGCAAAATATATCCTCTCCAGAAATACACTCTTCAACCCACTGCTGCGCCGGGATTGGAAGTGATGGAGGTGGGTCCCCTCAGCAGCGCTGCTCCCCTATGCTCCACCAGCCTGGGCTCACGATGGCTACAGGGCCACAGGGTGTTTATTTATTGCGGTACTGGAGGTTGAACCCAGGGCCTTACTTTTGCAAGCACTCTACCACTGAGCCACATTTCTAGCCCAATTTTTACTTTTTCTTTTGAGACAGGGTCTCACTAAACATCTCTGGCTTCAAACTTGTGGTCCTCCTCCATCCGCCTTCCAGCTCATGGGGATAACAGGTGTGCACCACCACATCTGGCCTCGTCTGGAGATATTTTAAGCCTGCTCTGCATCAGCAGATGGCCGTGTGATGTGGCTCTGCTGAGGCCGCTGCAGACACCACATCCTGCCCTGGATCTGGCGATCAGGCATGAGGCTCCCTCTGCCCCAGGATCAGCAGTAGCTCCTGAGACACTTTGTCTGTATTGATTCTAACATTTTCTATTGGATCAGCCTACTCATGCAAGCAAAAACAAAAACAAAAACAAAAAAAGCCAAGTTTGCTAACTAAAGTGGCCTTAGAGCTGTGTTCAGGTACTTTTCTTAGTAATGTGGTAGTTCCAGAAATTACGAATGCAACACGTCACAACTAATCTAGCGATCTGGCTGCTTGATACATATATATATATATATATATATATATATATATATATATACACATATACATATATATGGCTGCTTGATACATATATATATATATACACACATATATATATATATATATATATATATATATATATATATATATATATATATATATATATATATATATATATATATATATATGTTTTATATATATATATATATATACACACATATATATATATATATATATATATATATATATATATATATATATATATATATACATATATATATACATTGCAATGAAGAACTCTGCTAGACTTCCTGTTGTTGTTGTTAGGTGCCGACGGGTCCGTGCCCAACTCATAGCGACCCTCTGTACAACAGGCGAAACACCATTGTCAGTGCTTCTCTGCTAGTCCTAGGGTTTTCAATGGCAGACTGATTTTTGGGAGTGGGTTGCCAGGTCCTTCTTCCAAGCCCACAGTATCTGGTGTTCCCAAGTGGTCTCCCATCCAAGTACTGACCAGGGCCACCCTGCTTGGCTTGCGAGATCTGACGGGATCGGACGCCATAGTGCTATGGCTACTCTTCCATTTTTCAGTGGTTCAGCACTGGGTGAAGAACATAATATGCAGGCAGATAGAAGGAGTAGGGGAAGAGGGAGCAAAGGCACTTAATTTGAGTTTCAAGTGTCTGACTTGATTTCTGCGGACATGACAGTTTAAGCACCTAAGTTGTTGTTGTTGTTGTTGTTAGGTGCCGTCGAGTCGGTATCCGACTCATAGCGACCCTCATAGATGAGGTTTTCAATGGCTGAGTGCTTCGGGATTGCCTTGGGAGTGGATTGCCAGGCCCTTCTCCCATTTTTGCGGTGCTGGGAATTGAACTCAGGGCCTCAGAGACTGCAGCGCAGCGCTCTACCCACTGAGCTAAATCCCAGCCCCAAGCACCTAAGTTAGAGGGATTTAATGCCTGGATTCAGACATGATGACACACACCATTCTAAATCACTTTCTCAGTCCTCATTAAGTTACTTTTACAAAAGTTGATTTTCACAGAGATAAAGACAAAAAGGCAAAGACAACAAAAGTTACCAGAAAGTCAAGACTGTCTATGGCCTTTGGAAATTACTTTTAAAAAATTTCACTTCTCTGGTCTCCCCGCCCTTCTTTTTTACTGTCCTTTTTCTGACAATGAAGGAGAGAAATTGAGACTGAACTGAAGCTTTTGGAAGTACTGCGTAAAGGATAAAAAGTTAGGTTTAGCGCTAAAGAGCCCTCATCACAAGTACACTTTCGGTGTCACACTGTTTAAATCTTTGGTTTTGCACAACGTATCCACCAGACTCCTATCAGCTTCTTTTTCCCCCTTCCCTCACCACCCACTCAATTCAAAAAGTCTAAGAAATTCTTCACTCTTGAGCCAGGCACAATTGCGCATGCCTGTAATCCCAGCAGCTTGGGAGGTGGAGGCAGGAGGATCACAATTCGAGACCAGAGGCAGTCTGCATAATTTACTGAAACCTTGTCTCAAAAAGTAAAAAAAAAAAAAAAAAAAAAAAAAAAAAAAAAAAAAAAAAAAAAAAAAAAAAAAAAAAAAAAAAAAAAAAAAAAAAAAAGGCTGGGGATGCAGCTCAGTGGTCCAGCACTTGCAAAGCATGCAGGCGCGAGGCCCTGGATTCAACCCTCAGTACCACAAAAAAAAAAAAAAAAAAAAAAAGGGAATTCTCCACTTTTACTCATCTTTCAATTCTAAAAGTTTTGATACTTAAGGAAATAAAACTGTCCAAACTATGTCTTGTATACCTGTCACGGCTTATTTACCATCAGGAAAAGAGGTTTAAAGTAACTTGCTCAGGCTCACAGAGCAAGTTACCTGCAGAGCCAGGTTAGAACCCGCTGTCTGTCCCTTGCTTCCTTCACTGTACCAGGCATGCCAACATAAAAGAACCTTGATCTTCGGGGTGACTTTTTAAAAACTCTGGGGTCATAGTTCCCGCCTGAGGACTTCATTCCATTTTATGCCTCCTTGCAGTGATAGCATCCAGGGCTGTTAAGATCTGACAGCCAAGATTTTCAATATTTATACATTGAAGAATATATGACTCAAACTTTATTCTTTCTAGGGTTAAATGGCACGGAAAGTTTTGGCAGCTCAGGAAAAAAATATGTAAATACTAACTAAATGGATTTCCCCCCTACATTATATAGAAAATAAGTACCTCCCATCCACCCCAATAGTTTGTATAAAGCTTTTAACAGGGACAATTTTACAGATAGTTTGGTCTGGCAAAGGTTTAGACTTGGTAAGAAGAGGTATAAAAACCCAGTTCATTTTCCAATTTAGTCATCTTTCTTGCTACTAGATTAAAGCAACCTTTGAAAAAGTAACCAGACTGAAAACACAGCTCTAAACAGCAGCGGTATAGGAGAAAAGGACTAGATTTGCAATGAGGCTGTACTGGCTTGGAACTCAGCTCGACCAACTGCTGGCTGCGGGTTCTGTGCTTGTTGTTACTAGGTGCTGTAGAGCCGGTGTCCGACTCATAGCAACCCTCTGTACAACAGGGGAAACACTACTGTCAGTGCTTCGCTGCTGTTCATAGGGTTTTCAATGGAAGATTGATTTTTGGGAGGGGGTTGCCAGGTCCTTCTCCCAAGCCTACAAGCTTCTGGTGTTCCCAGGCGGTCTCCCATCCAGGTACTAACCAGGCCCGACCCTGCTTAGCTTCCGAGATCTGACGGGATCGGATGCTAGAAGGATTAAATGAGCACCATGTCTTCCTTATAGAATGAACTCAAAAAAACCTTCCACCTCAAAAGAGAATAATCACACCAGTCTGGGTGACTTTACAAACTGGACCTTTAAAAACTGGAAACAGTGTTCCACTCACTGCAGGGGATTTTCTTTATCACCTGTTCCCTCTGCAACTGGCTGGTAACTGAACGACAGTGGCAGGTAGGGAGTTGGGGAACTGGTGATAGGGTGAGCGCAAGACTAGCTAAGACAGATGGTTTCAGCATTGCTCCTCTCCTTTCTCCTAGTCAAAGCCATAGGTCCCCCATCATGCACCCGGCATGGGACTGACGCATTTACAACAGCCCTGGGAGGAGTTACGACCCCCATAGGTTAGCGGGGTCCAGTCATTTGTCTCGGGGTGGAACCTAGATGTGAAAGGCCGGCTGACTTGAGCACCTTGTGCTATGTCATCCTCTCCAAAGCACTTGGTAAACAAGAAAGGGTTGCTAAAATACCACTTTCTCTCTGGAGAACCACTGTCCAAGCTCAAAATAAATGATGTGAAAGGAGACTTTTGGAAAATAACTTTTATGTAAATTGGAAATTCCCAGTATGTCTCTCGGGAGCAATGTCTGGATCGCAAGAAGTAATCTGCCCCCTGGTCACACAAATAAAGATGGAGTATTCATAATTGTCTGGAGAAACCCTTGGGGTCATGCGGTTGGAAGACGTTTGTGATTTGGGAATAAACTTGCTGGTTATACATTTTCCTTCAGTTTTGATTGTGTAATGCTGAAGTCTTTGTATGATGAAGAGGTGTAGTCCAAGACCCTCTGAACCGTGAGCTCCTCTGGTCCCATAATTTATAAGCCCTTTGAAGGGGGAGATGGGAATTTTCAGCATCTTCATGATACTGAACCACATACTAAACACAGCAAACTCATCATTGTCAAGGACAACAAGGTACATTTCTGGCTACAATTTCTATACCCTACTGGGTTCATCAGGCATATTCAGTAGGACAGTCCTCCATTAGGGGGGTCCCATGCCAAACTAGGGAATTTTACAAATTTCTAAATGAAAGAACATTTGTAAATTAGGGGATAAGTTGCTCATTGTTCCCATTTCTGTCTGGATAAGATTAGTTCACCTGCAGTCATAGCACCTGGCCTCTGATCTCATCAGATCTCAGAAGCTAAGCAGGATTGGGCTTGTTTAGTACTTGGATGGGAGATCACCTGGGAACAATGGGTACTGTAGGCTTGGGAGAAGGACTCCCAAAAAATCAGACTGAAAACTGCAGGGATGGCAGAGAAGCACTGACATAACGATAGGGATGATACAGTGTTTGGTAGAGTTTCATCTGTTGTAGATAGGGCCGCTATGAGTCAGGCCCAACTCAATGGCACCTAACAATAACAAGATTAGTTCAGTATCATATGCATTGAGAGCTCAATATACTAATTTTGAGAACTTATAACATAGATAGAATATAAAACCCCTCTAAGAGCTTTAGTTCAGGTTGTCAGTTTTTGTTGTTGGATGCTGTGGAGTTGGGTCTGACTCACAGTGACCCTACGTACAACAGAACAAAACATTACTCAATACTGTGCTCTGTACATGATCTTTTTATGTTTGAGCCCAATGTTGTAGCCACTATGTTTCTTCTCATTTTGAGTTCTACCACATTAGCAAAAGGAGCTCCCAGGGGCTTTACTCCATTCCTGTCATTAAGCTTGACTCTACTCTGAGGAGGCAACTCCTCCGGGGTGGCTCATTTTCTGGCACTATATTTGACAGTGCTTCTCTTCTCTTCACAGGGCTTTCAATGGCTAATTGTTTGGGGAGTAAGCCTCCAGGTCCTTCTCCCTAGTCTGTCTTAATCTGAAGCTCAGCTGAAACCTATCTACCATGGGTGGCCCTGCTGGTATCTGAAATACTGGTGGCATAGCTTTCAGCATCACAGCAACAGGCAAGTCCCCACAGCATAACAAGCTGACAGACAAGTGAGGGTTGGTTCAGGTAGTACTGATTAAATTCCATCTATGACTTTACTATGGTTAATGCTCCAAGCATCCTTTTATTCTATTGCTTATGCTTCAATTTATATCTTCTTATGGAAAGTGGGCCCACTACATGAGGGTCAATATACAACAACTGTTTTTGCTCAGCACTGACTTCTTATTGCCCCTGGGTAATCATTTAAATAATAAAACTTAATTAATATAAGGAAAATGAGAGTATTACTTTGGCTTAGAGAGGTTATGAGTGCAAAAATAACCAGGAATTCAAACACATTCCCCTAAGGTTGGAGGAGAGAGCAAGGATAAAGATGTGGACTTAGTATGAAGTACCACAGGCAAGAGAATGTTAAAAATCAGGTTTAAGTTGACCACTGGTTGGGCAGGCGCGTGTGTGTATTTAACTGGTATTGCAAAATTACGGTGCCTCATTTTTTGAATTTTAACTCATTCTGAGCCTTTTATAAATTGTGTTGACTCTAGACAGAGCCAGAACTGAGCACAAATAATTACACAGGAGGGCTAAAAGGAGAAGTGGCCTAAGTGAAATCAGCACATGACTTGAGATGCTTTTAGAAAGATGTGTCCTTTGCACTTAGAATGAGAACCACATTTGGCTCTACTACAGAAAGACAGTAGTTCTTTATGTCTTAATACGCAAAGTTCATCTGCTTGAAGTCATTCTGTGCACTGAGAAAGAAAGAGACAGAGACAAGAGTGTGCACGGGGGTGGGGTAGCAATTGCTGACCAATTCTTAATCCTCCTGGGAACCTCTCTGAAAATCAAAGGATAGTGTGTCTTTCATGTAGCCCAAGGAATAAAGTTGGGGAACAGGGGTTCTGTCAAGGGTCAGTACCAATGCAAACCATTCCTCAGAAGCTGAGCCCTGCAGCTGGCTCCCCAGGGCAGAGAATTCTCATCCAGGAGGTCCAACTTTCTGTGGGGGAAAAAGCTCATTTGGGCTCCTTGAAGGCTGCAGAAGGTGCTCCGCAGCATTTACAGCCCCAAAAGATGAGGATTTTTAGTCTGATCGTATGTGATATGGGATGGGCTTTGATGATGTCTGCCGTCACGAGGTATCTGATAACTTGGAATGACGCGGAGCAGAGGTATCTGATAACTTGGAATGATGCAGAGCACTGGTATTTTGGCCTAAGTCTATCTTGAGGAGGAATGTGAGGTCAGATCATACAAGCATTCAGTCAGCATCACAGTCAAATGCCCTAAAGGATTATCATTTCTGCTGCTTCAAAGGCCAGTGAAAACAGCCTGAATTTTAGCCGCTGATTCGTCTAAAAACTATGCTAACTTAGTGGACATTAAAGGAGTGTGAACTGTTCCCAGTTGGAAATTCATAACCCAGACAAGGTACATTTTAAAAGAAAAATTTGTTTTCAAACCTTTTTTGTCAATGCTTGAAGCAAAATCAATGATCTCATTTCTAATTGAAACACGAAAGAAGAGCCCCCTGTGAGACAGATGTGGAAGAATGCTAAGGTCTTAAGCGTCAGATTACTCTGAGAGTTTGAGGAATGAGGAAAAAGATGGATCTGATACTTAACTTTCTATCTTACAATGAAATAAAGAATTTGGCATATTTTAAGGTTTCATATGGTTACTTTTTCCTACACTTCTCATTTTATCATTGTACAGAGGCTTGTGCCATTCCTTCTGTGTTGTTTCCATTTTAGCTTATGCTTGATAAATTGAATATATCTAAAACAGTGGTGTGCAGCCCGTATTTGTAAGAATACATTATGACTGGGGGAAAAGGGTCCTGTCTTTCAAGACAAATAACCATCATTTGCTCACCAAATGTTTTTACAAAAGAGCAATTCACTCACTTCTCCATGCCTCCCTCCAAACATTTTCTCTACAATGTCTTCATTTCTACTCACAGACTACTCAATAAATACTCTGTTGGTTGAATTTAATGAAATCACCAGATTTCTCTAAAGTACAAAAGTATATGTTCCATCAAGGTATATGGCATTTAGCAACAATCAACCGCATTTTTCTAAAGGAGTAATCTTAGAGCTAAAGCCACTAGCATGCAAATTAGTTACAAGTAAGAACGTGGAGTCAACAAAAGAGAAATGTTCAGATAGTTCAACTCCAGCTCTGCCATAACCTGTTTATGACTGTGGATACTTCACTTATCCTTTTTGGGACCATTTCTCATCTTTAAAATGGAAATCTGTAATGTAATATCCGTAAGATCCTAATAAACTTTTAGATTTTATGACCCGTCCTCTGTAGTCCTTTAATATTTAAACATTATAAAGAAACTAATGTTAAACGAATTAGTGAACAACTAAATCAGTATGAGTATGGTATTTATTTATGGTTATATAAACAGAGATATACATGTATATGTATATGCTGTTTTCTCATTTCATCTGTTTTTGAAAAATGCATATATCTTTTTTGGTAAACAAATAGAATTTAAAGGCACTAGAAAGACAGATAAGATAATTCCATGGTAAATCTTCTTATAAAAGAAAAGAAATTTTTACTGTACAAATAGTTATCATGTAATTGGTTAACACTGGTTGCATTGTTTTCTTAAGACAAATATGCCTACAGATGAGTGCTGCCCAGAAGTAGAGAAAATTAGCTGTCAGGTTATCTGTGTCTTAAAATAGCCCTTGTTGTTGTTAGGTGCTGTCGAGTCAAGTCTGACTCATAGCAACCCTGTACACAACAGAATGAAACACTACCCAAGACTGTGCCTTGCACATGATCTTTTTATGTTTGAGCCCATTGTTGCAGTCACTATGTTTTTTCTCATTTTGAGTCATCCCACATCAGCAAATGGAGGTCCCAGGGGCTTTATTCCATTCCCATCATTAAAATCAACTCAACTTTGAGGAGGCAGCTCTTCTCTAGTCATTTCTTGAACGACTTCCTGCCTGGGGGACTCATTTTCTGGCACTATACTTGACAGTGCTTCTCGCCTATTCATAGGGTTTTCAATGGCTAGTTGTTTCTGGTGTTGGGGCTGGGGCTTAGCTCAGTTGGTAGAGTGCTTCTCTGCACTCACTGAGGACCCGGGTTCATTCCCTTGTTGTTGTTGTTGTTGTTAGGTGCCGT